>CP106730.1:10030355-10230355 GCA_025506655.1 Gossypium rotundifolium | reverse complement strand
GCCTTTGAAGGTAGCGGAATATTCTTGTCCATCTCTTTGGTGGTTTTAATTTCGGCTTCTTGCTCTTCTTCTATATAGTTTAAGCTTCGCTTTATCTCTCTACGATTTATGCGAATGGTACATTCGATGTCACTGTCATAAAGTAGGGCTCCTGTCGGGTTCCTTCTAGTCATAAACTAGAGGTGCCTGAAAGGAGTGAAAGAAGAAAATTTAGGAAAGCAAAAATAAAATTTAATTGTAAAAATAAAATATGGCTAAAGTAATAAAAATTAAGCGTCCTTAATAATTCAGTTCCCCGGCAACGGCGCCAAAAACTTGATCGTTGTATTGTCGAGTCTTAAAATTTATATAAAGAATGATCGAACCTGAAAACTAACTATGACAATGATTTGAGGCAAGTGCACCTATCAAAAAATAGTATAGTTTAGGCAAGACCAGAATGTCGAATCCCAAAAGAACCAAAAGTACTAATACTAACTCTCTTTTTATTATCTAGCCTAAGATAAAGAGAATTTGTTTATCTAATCTAAAATTAACTAACAACTAAACTAAAGACTCTAAGACAAAGAAGAATGAAAATTGGAAAATAACTTGAGGAAAACCAATTGATTAAGACAACACCCAAGGAAGAATCCACCCAAACTTCACTTGTTATCTAACTCTGAACCAGATGATTTATTCACTTGACTTGATCCGTAAGATTCCCTAACGTATATTAATCCCTCTCTCGAGGTGACTAACGTCTAACCCTAGGTTGATTAATTGAAATCTCTTTCTAATTAAAACCCCTAGAATCGCATTAACTCGATCTATGGACTCCCATATTAGGTTTCACCCTAATCTGGCAAAATCTCATCACCCTATCTCTAGGTGCTCGATCAACTCCACTTAATTATGCTAGATCTACTCTTAGGTAGGGACTTTTGCTCCTCCACCTAAGCACATCAAACTTGAATTAATATCCCGAAAATATCAACACAAGAATTAAGAACACATAATTAAGAACAAGTCAAATATTTATCATATAGTTCAGCAAATGATAACAAGATTCATCTTAGGTTTCATCCCCCTCAGGTATCTGAGGGTTTAGTTCATAACAATAAAAGAAAACATAGCGAAAGAAAAGATAAAACAAAACATAAGAAATCCCTAAAACCCCCTGAAGGAATTGAAAGAGAGATCCTCTGTCTTGAGTATAATTTCGGCTTCTTGAGATGAATCAACTGGCTATCTTCGAGTAAATATCCACAAATCTGCCCTCTTTGGCCTAGCTGGACGCCCCCTGACTAAAGCCCTGGGTTCCCCCTTTTTAGGTCATACTTAGGGTGTTTACATAAGCTTAGGAATGTGTTTCTTCGCCCCTAAATATCATAATCCGAGTGAGCCTTCTCTTTGTCACGACAGGGACACGCCCATGGCACATGCCCCTGTGAATTGTGACCAGGTCGTGTTCGAGTCTGTTGATGAGGCACGACCGTGTGAATCATGGTCAGGCCGTGTTAGAGTAATTTAGGGAGGCACAGTCGTGTGGTCTTGGGCCTAGCCCGTGTTAATTTCTATTTTGACCCAATTCAGTCTGTTTTACGCCCGTTTCTCGTTCTTTTCATCCTCTGGTGCTCTCTTGAGGATAAAACATGAAAACAAAGCATTAAGAGCACCAAATTACATAATTTAAGGGATAAATCATCCAAAATTATGCTAAATGTAGGCCTAAAATATGTTACTTTTACGGTTTATTAGGTGGGCATTAAAGAATGTACAAAGAACAAATGAATTCGAGGACAACTATTCACATAATATGAATGAGAACAAAAATATTTGGAATAAAATTAGAAGATCAAAAGACATAAAAAAATGAAAGAATGTTTGCTTGAGTTAATTATCAAAGATGTATTTTATTGAAACAATAATGTCTGAACATGAGCCTATTTCACAAAAGAAATCTTATTTTTCCTAGGCTTAAAAACAACAAGTGCGTTTGGAATATTACTCTGTGTAATCTCTAAAAACTACAAGAAGTTCCTCTGCAGTCCAGTTGTTCAAAACGCTTCCAAGTTCACAAGGGCGAATGCCCGACATATTTCTTTGTCCGGTTTCTTCCTCGTGTATGGCATTGATATGAGGATTTTCATTTTCCAATAACCCTCTCTCAGGGTGAATTATCCCTCCAGATACAAAGGTTTGGGATATGTGGGGGAATGTCATCGATTCCTACTTAACTTCTTCCCTATTCAACCGTGCTCTTCTCCTCTCTTACTTTTTCTCTGTTTCCCTTTTTCTTTGTTTAATGTCTGGCCTGAAACCCAAGCCGAAGCGATCTCTCTTCTCTTTCAGCATTGGAACTTGAACTTCTCAGTGGAGATGTCTTCCCAATCCTTTTCCTGGTAAAGCTCTCTTCCCTACCATCATTTGTAAGCCCATCCTAGTAGTCTTGGATATCTTAGGCACCGAAACTTCATCCCCTTTCGAAATGAATGTTGCATTTATGAATTCCAAAGATCTAAAAGGACATTCAGTGGCCTCCTCATTTGCCTCCACATATGGTGTATCGTTGGTAACAGTCGTTATGATGTCCTCCTCCGCATTTATAGTAACTAACCGACCTTCTATCACTAATTTCAAATTTTGATGTAATTACGAGGGCACTGCCCCTGCCGAATGAATCCAAGGCCTTCCCAACAAGCAATTGTAGGATGGCTTGATATCCATTACCAGAACGTCCACTTCATACGTGCTGGGTCCAATCAACAACGGTATATCAATCCTTCCCATCACTCTTCTCTCGGTGTCGTCAAATGCTCTCACTATGTTCTGGCATGTCTTCACGTGAGAACTGTCTATAGGAAACCTTTTCAATGTAGACAATGGTAAGACATTCAAAGCCGATCCATTATCTATTAACACATTTGGCAGAGTGTACCCCTTGCAACGAGTAGTGATGTGCAGAGCCTTGGTTGATCCCATTCCTCTAGGTGGAATTTCATCATCCCTGAAGTAAATGAAGTTATCGAAACTTATGTTACTAACCAATCGATCAAGTTTATTGATAGATATATCTTTAGTAACGTAAGTCTCGTTCAGCACTTTCATCAATACCTCACGATGTACTTCCGAACTTAAAAATAGTGCCAGCATTGATATGCAAGCCGGTTGTTTGTGTAGCTATTCTACCACATTGTATTTACTATGCTTCAAGAATTTTAAAAATTCTTTAGCCTCTTCTTCCTTTATAGGTTCATTAATAAGGGCCTCAGGTCTTTTCTCTTGTTCAACTACCACAGTCTTTGATTTCACTGGTTCTTTTCTACTGTTTCCCGAATCGTAATGCCTTCCACTACGTGTGTAGGACCCTTCATTTTAAACCTCGTCAGAAGTGCCAACCAAACTTTCCACTCCCAGTATTGTCACATTATAGTCATAATTCCAAGGTACCATTTTGTTATCCTTGTAAGGAAAGGAAACATGTCTCTCAATTACAACTTTTGGCACTACCTGTGCTCCACCTTCCATATTTCTTGGTCGAAAGATAACGATCCTTGGATAATTGACTTTTTGCTTCGTCAATTCTCCTTCGGTTGCATGTATGTTTCCTCCTTCTAAGCCTTCTTCATAAAACTCCAATTCCTTATTGTCCATAAGGCTTTGCACCAAGACCCTGAACTCAACGCATTCTTGGATCTCATGTCATTCTGCTTTGTGGAACCCACATTAGTCCCTTATTCCTTCACATCCTTCCTCAGAATCGAATGATATCAGTCCTCTTCTAACCATTTCCCTCTATATTATTCTCAACGGGGTTTTTACCTCTGCCATATCCTCCTTAATCATTTTCATGGTATTTTCACCAATCGCATTTATCCCCTTATCACCATGGTTAGGTAAGGGGTTCTCTCCACTAAGTGTATCATCAAACTTCACGATCCCCATTTTGATGAGCCTCTCTACTACCTTTTTGAAGGCAGTGCAGTTTTCTATTGAATGCCTAGATATTCCTGCATGGTAATCATAATGAGTGTTTGAGTCATACCATTTAGGATATAGGGGTTGCAGCGGTTTTAGATAGAATGGGGAGACCACATGCGCATCAAATAAACTTTGATATAGCTCCTTATACGTCATTGGGATTGGCGTAAATTGGAGCTTTTCAGAGTTTTTCCTTGTGCCAGATTCTTGTCTTGTCGACCCTTGTTGCCCAGTCATAACTACCTTTGGCTGGCTAACAGTGATTGCCTTTGAGTACCCTTGGTTGTATGTACTCGTATTATTCACCTCATTGTTCTTTTTCCTAGGAGTAGACCTTTTAGTGGTTTCCCCTGCTTCAGTCTTGCCACCCCTTATGGCATTTCTATCATTTCTCCTGCCATCACTATATCCGCGAAGCTCTTGGTAGTACTTCCAATCATGTGGGTAATGAACAGAGCTTTCAGGGTATTGATAAAAAAGCATGGTGGTTTCCTTCTCTAGCAGCTTCAGAGGGCAGTACAATAACCACCTAAGGGTCGTGGTCTGATTTAGGGTGGTGATGATTTAGACAGAGGACAAAGAGTACTGGGCAGAGGTGTTAATTAGACTGAGGTGAGGCAACCTGTATTGGTATATGTTTCTTGACGTCGAGAAGATAGAGACACCCCTTATGTGATCACGAGTACGTTCTTTATTTATAATGTTTCGTATGTTGAATTGATAGATATAAGATCAACACACTCCTATATAGCTAGTTCTATCTCTGATAACTTTGGGATTACTGTTGAGAGTACATCTAGTGAGATTTCTGTACTGAGTCCATTGGGACAATCTGTTTAGGTAAATAGACTATCTAAGAATGTACCATTGGAAGTACAAGTGGTTGTGTTTCTGGAAAATCTAATAGAGCTGTCGTTTAGAGAGCTCGACTTGATTCTGGGTATGAATTGGTTAGTAGAGCACTGAGTTAGTTTAGATTGTGCAACTAAGAGGATCGTTTTGCGAATTGGGAATGATAAGGAAGTTGTGTTGATCGGTGAGCATTGAGATTACTTATCTAACATAATCTTTGCTCTAGTGGCTGAAAAACTGGTTCGGAAAGGATGTGATGCATATATGGCCTACGTCAGTGTTATAGTTTCTAAGGACTCTTCTGTATTGGACATCAAAATAGTAAATGAATTTCTGGAATTTTTTTCCCGAAGAGTTACCAGGTTTACCTTCGAATCAAAAAGTTGAGTTCGGTATTGAGCTCGTATGGGGTACAACTCCGATGTCCATCCCTCCATATCGTATGGCACCAAAGGAGCTGACGGAGCTTAAGGCTCAGCTACTAGAGCTCTGGATTGTGGTTTCATCCATCCTAGTGTGTCTCCGTGAGGGGTACAGGTTCTACTTGTAAAGAAAATAGACGGTACCATGAGAATGTGCATCGACTACCGATAGTTGAATAAGTTAACCATGAAAAATAAGTACCCACTTTTGAGAATCGATGACCTATTTGATTAGTTTCATAAGGCTACGATATTCTCGAAAATAGATCTCTGTTCTGGGTATCATCAGCTTAGGGTTAAGGAAGCTGATATTCATAAGATGACTTTTAGGACTCGTTATGGGCACTATGAGTTCCTAGTCATGCCCTTTGGTTTGATAAATGCTTCGACTACATTCATGGATCTGATGAATAGAGATTTCCAAGTGTATATGGATCGATTCGTCATAATCTTTATAGACAATATTCTGGTGTACTCTAAGACTGAGGATGAGCATGATGAACATCTTAGAGTAGTGCTTCAGATACTTCGAGGGAAATAGCTCTACGCTAAGTTGAGCACTTGTGAATTCTAGTTGCAGGAAGTAACATTTCTAAGGCACGTGGTTTCTGCCTAGGGGATCCAAGTTGACCCTAGAAAGATTGAGGTTGTGCTTGATTGGAAACAGCCTATGAATTTTTTCTAGATTCGTAGTTTTCTAGGTCTTACAGGTTATTATCGGAGGCCTTACTGGTCTTACAGGTTATTTTTTTTTAGACATGCCCGCGTCTTTCACCCGTGGTCGACACTGACTAAATTCACACGGCCTGGACACGCCCGTGTTCTCCATCCATGGTGAACACTGACCACTTTACACGGCCTAGACACATGCCCGTGTGGCTAGCTTGTGGTCTATTCTGACTTAAAATGCTAACTTGCAGGGGACACACGGCCAAGTCACACGCTCTTGGGCCGACCGTGTGTCATACATGGCCTAGACACACGCCCGTTTGTCTACCCACATGGACAATAACAAAGCTATTTGCTAAGTTCTTTACACCCATCTAGCTCATACAACAAGTACTCATATAAAACATCCATAATCAACTCAAATTCAAGCACAATCTCACATGGATAACTATATCTTTTCATATAATAAAGTGGCCATCAACCATGACATTATACAAAATAGACTATCCATCTAAAGGCCAACACATTTGGCTATATTAACTATGACTGACTCAACTTTAAAAGAGGTCCCTATACATGCCATGACTCGTAAGAACTTGAAACATCATACCAAGCATCTACTCGATAGTGTGAAAACATCTCCGGCGGCCTCCAACCCAAGCTAGTTAAAATAACTAATAAGAGATGGGAAAAAAAAAGGAGTAAGCAATAATGCTTAGTAAGTTCATCTGTATATAACTGACAAATACTGATATTCATTGAATATACACAACCATAAGGTATTATAAGGAGTTTTACTCTTAAACTCATGGTTACTTACTCAACCATTCTTGAAACTTACTCATTCTATCTCTTACCACATTCTAACCATGCCACAAGCCAATTGCTCATGTTAATTACCATACATTCCTACACTATCGCCATATGATTATATAAAACAACACATCAAACATTTTCAATAAGCCACTTATACTACTAATCTCTCGGTGGTTTGGCACTTAGCCCACCATCGATATCTAATAGGATGGTATCGCACATAGCCCACCCATTTATTTATACTTATGGTGGTTTCACACTTAGCCCACCAAATGATTTTTATAAGCGATGGTATCGCACATAGCCCATCGATTAACAATTAATCATGTGGTAATGCACACAACCTACTGTTAATAATATAGTTGATGGTATCGCACACAACCCATCGATTAACAATTAATCAAGTGGTAACGCACATAGCCCACCATTAATAATATAGTTGATGGTGTCGCACACAGCCCATCACTAACCATCAAGAAGGTGGTATCGCACATAGCTCACAATTATTTATACATTCATGGATAGTTATCCACATGTATTTTTCTATTTCTAATGTTCATCCTAGAACATCCTCACACACTACTATTCTTACTTAACTTTCTACGATACTCGTTCGCATTCACACAATGCATCAATAAATCTATCTCATGCAACTAAGGTACATTGATTATACATAACTCACCAGGGGTTCATCATCTACTGAATTCATCTCAATTCAATTCTAACACGCACTTGTGCTTATCATGGTACCATCACATACTTTCTCACTTTCGACATACCCATTGAATCACTCAAACTATTAAATAACACTTTTGAGTATCAACACCTAATGTCATACTGACATCATACCCCAATAGGGTCTTACATGTATTAACATTTTGTTGCCATATCCCCGACATGGTCTTATATGAATTCTTATACTGAAGCTATATTCCAATATGGTGTTACACAGGACCTTAATTATCATTATATCATGCTAATTTCTTTTCCCATTAGTCTTAAATTAAGAATAAGACTCTCATTTTCTGACATTCCATCAAAACATACTTAACATATACATAGAGGCAAATTAAATAATCCATAAAACATCGGAATGTTAAGTACTTCACTTAGAATTTCATAATTTAGCATACGAACTTACCTCGATGCCGAAAAGGTCGAAAGAGACTTTTTGCCCACATTTCTTTTTTCACCCGTTATAGGTCCAAATCTCATTTTCTTTGATCTAGTACTTATTTAATCACCTATAAATCATAATACACCATAATCTACACTTAGGCAAAAATGACTAATTTGCCCTCATACGTTAGCAAAATTACGATTTTGCCCCGAGGCTCATAAATAAATTTTCATCACATTTTCTTGTTAAGCAAGCCTAGATGAACATTTAATCTTCTTACAACTATCCACAATTCCAACTATCTCATGCCTAAATGAACAAATTATAATTTTTGCATTTTAGTCCCAATTAGGTGTTTTCATAACAACACCTTTCACCAAAGTTGTTTATCATCATCCTATCATTCATTTTCTTTCATAAAACTCACTAAGCACATAAGTTCTATCATGGTAAGTCCTTAGACTTTCAACTATATTGCAAACTAGTCCTCTCAATAGCTGGCTTGGGCTTTGAGGACTCCAAAAGTACAAAAATCATTAAAAACAACCATCAAATTGATTTACTTAAAGAGGAGATGAGCTGCTAAAATTTTAAGCTTCAAGAACCCCCATTCTTGTTTGTATTTTCAATGGAAGAAGAGAAGAAATAAAAAGATGATAGTTTTTTGCTTATTTCATCTTATTTTATTTCTTTTTAATCACCTAACATGACCACATTTAATGCTCTTGTCCTCTTAGCTTTCCTTGACCGGCCAACTAATTCCCATGGCCTAATTGCACATTTGGGACCTCCAATTTATAATCCATAGCTATTTGGCACCTTTAGGAAATAAAATAGAACTTTCACACTTAATGCAATTTAGTCCTTTTTAACAATTTAGTTAGAAATCGCTAAAATTAAGGCACCAAAATTTTCATGCATCCTTATAAACATGTTATAACACATAACATAACATGAAAATAATTTTCTCTAACCTCGAATCAGTGATTTTGAGATCACTATTTCGACTAGCCCCTAAATCGGGCTATTACAATTCTCCCCCTTAGGGATTTTCGCCCCGAAAATCTTATCAGGAGGAGTTGCTACCAACATTCTTAAAACGTTTCCATCAACTCTTCAAAATCACAAATCCATTTATCCTCAAGTTTCTCTTTCCAACAACCTTTAAGCTATGATACACAGGGTCGAAACATAACTTGAGACCTAGGTTATTCTTCCTCTAGGGCATATACCCAGTAATCCACTAATTTGGAACTCTGTACATGTCCAAATGATCATTCGAATCTTTACTGGTTGATTTACTACAATTCGAATAACATCCCCCTCTTAGGAATTTTGTCAAACCAAATTTGAAATCTATAAGGTTTTATCTCACTTCCTCATTAAAGCATTCACCGACTGTAATAGTCTTGACTTGTAAGCTTTGGAAACTTAGCTTTTAGTGGTCAACTACTTCTGACCATAAACTCAATCATATCGTGAAATGTACTCTATTGTCAAAACATTTATGCGCATAACTGCATTTCCTTATTCTTGCATTAGTAGATATGCTATTACTAAATCTCATACCAAAACTTCTGTATAAGTTCTGGATTCATCATCATTCCAATTCTATCTCAAGAAAGCATCAACAATAGAAAACTTATCCAACCTGTATTTTATCATCTTAAATAAACTCATTCAGAGCTTATTTAAAATACTATCTGCTATCTCACTTCTAAACCTTTTGTTTCGAGAGAACAACTCGCTCTATTCATTAACCCCACTGGAACTAGAATGTTACTCACTGAGGTCAATCGATTGACTATCTCACATTATTTAACAAGATTCTTCCATCCCGACATATACATTATTGTAGTTGTTCAAGCCATTTTCACTATTTCACTTTCAAAATCTTCTGCAGCATAAGATACTCTAACTCATCAGAATTCGGAAAACACAAATCAGTTTTTCCATGGATCATTTCATAACATCTAACTCATAACACAGACACAAAAGTGATCGTCTCTGGATCACCAATCTAGCAATTCTCTTTCTCGATCTAGACTGAACTCAGTACTAGAATTTTCAATTAATAGTTCCTTCAATAGCTTTCAACTCAACCCTCACGGTTTGAACATTTCAATGAGCATACCTTTATATCATGCTCCCCACTCACGTACACACAGAATTTTATTCTCCCTATTGGTTCACGCGTGAATTTACTCATAATTCAAACCATATATCAATACATCAATCCATTCTTTTCTCCACACTGAGAATATATTTCGAACACACTCTCGTTTGAGTTTCTCTTGATATGCTAATCTAAAACCTTTACTATCGTCTTATCTCACGATAGCAGGGACATCTCGATCGAATTCATTAACTTTATTCGGCTTACCTGAAAGCCCATCACACAACGTGAAACTTGTGATATCTCTTCTTATACTAGAATCATCTCCAACTTCCTCCTCAAAATACCCGAATAGGGTTACAAGGAGATAAAAGAATGTCGATTTCAATTAATTAAATCAACAATCGTTTAGTCTGATTTTTCAGTCAGCTAACATTCTCACACAACCACAATTCTATGAAAAGAACGACCACATCACCTCTGAAGGGAAACAAATATTTATACATAATACCCAAGGAGATCATTATAACCCATCCATAGCATTAACTAACCATGCACAACCCACAGGTTCTGAGCCAACTTACATATACTTGCCCTTATATAACACGTTCCTTACCACATATCATAATCATCTCTTCATGATTCATTCACGAGTGCCAGTATTCACTTATTCACTTGACTTTAGTACTAATTTCATTTCTACTTCTAACTCATCTACTTATCTCAATGATCACTAGGGATACTCAAAGATGCATAATATTGTCATTAATACAAATTCAAAGCCAATGCCACATCCTAGAGGTGGTCTTATATGGACTATCACGTCAAGTATCGATACCATATTTTGGATATGGCCTCATACGATTCTCATATTCATTGTAGTCCCTAGGACTTCAACCTTATGTTCAACAATAACTACTCTATTTAGTAGAGTATCATGTATCAATGTGATGTAGAGCATTCTCAATTATGCTAACATAAATATTGCATTTATCTCATACATCTAACTCAACTTGACTCTCATAAACATCTTATCATTAATAAAATATCATCGTAGTCACACAACTCGCACCAGGCGAATTGTCACGCTTACTCATGCTACAATGGTTTCTTTCTCCCATAATCTTAAATAGTGACTTCATTTACCCAAATTCCACCTTAATGTCTACTCAAGTATTCAACATTAAACTCTAATTTCTCTTACCATTACTTGTCAATTTAGAGAATGTCTTATATGTTTCGAGTACGTCATTTACTTGATTAACATAGTCCAACTATGGTCTTAGTCGTATCACACACTATATCCTAGCTATTTCCTTACATGTTATCACGATGCCATAGTCTCTCTATGGGCTTACATGAAATCTCATATCAATACCAATGCCATATCCCTGATACGATCTTACATGGAACTCATGTTGATGTCGATGCCATATCCCATATATGGTCTTATACGGATCGTGTATCGTTGCCAATGCCATGTCCCAGACATGGTCTTATATGGAATCACATGTATTTCCACGGTCATACGATGGTCTTATTCATCAATTTATTATTGGACGACCGTACCCATCTCCTACATTCTACTAAATCAAACTTCCCAACTTAACTTCCACACTATAATACATGTGGCTTCATAACAGAGTCACGAAATAAAACATTATACATTTTCTACTTTAACAGTCACACATGAGATTTAACCATGTGGACATATTTATCCAACATCATTCAAACAATTGTACATAAACACACATCCCGTTCTCTGGATAAATTTACTCACTATATGCACTTAACCCAATAAGTTGAGTATATAACACTATACGCATGTCAAATCAATATCATCATTTCATAACTCTCATTTCATTCCTCAACCTGGAGTTATATCATTCCATACCTTATCATACATATGTCATAAACTTCTATCCATACTTCTCTAAATTTCAACAATGCATAAGCACATTTCAATTACCTCATTACCACTTACAACCTTATTTAAATTAGCTCAGTCAGGAATCATCTCTGTCTTAACTAAACAAATTTGTTAGAGCTGAGAGATATCACACTATCACTGTCCACATGTAGCATGTATAGCTAGACTCTTACTCATGCTAGGTTAGTCCGAGAACTGACTAAACCATAGCTCTGATACCACAAATGTAACATCCTTTACCCGTGTTCTACTCTGGAATCGGGCCTAAGGCATTACCGTACTTATTACACCTTATTCCCAACTTGACAACTCTCAATAACTACCACAACCACCTCATTAAGGATCTATAAAGTCTTAAACATACATACGAGAGCTTCTGAGGCTCTACCGAAGCTTTATCGATCTTAAAATTTTTTTCACTTAGATAAGGGTCACACGCCCGTGTACCCTCAAGACATGCCTGTGTCTTCCACCCGTGGTCGACACTGACTAAATTCACACGGCCTGGACATGCCCATATTCTCTATCCGTGGTAAACACTGACCACTTTACACGACCTAGACACAAGCTCGTATGGCTAGCCCGTGGTCTATTCTGACATAAAATGCTAACTTGTAGGGGATACACAGCCAAGTCACACGCTCTTGGGTTGACCGTGTGTCACACATGGCCTAGACACACACCCGTGTGTCTGCCCACGTGGACAAGAACAAAGCTATTTGCTAAGTTCTTTACACCTATCTAGCTCATACAACAAGTACTGATATAACACATCTATAATCAACTCAAATTCAAACACAATCTCACATGGATAACTACATCTTTTCATATAATAAAGTGGCCATCAACCATGGCATTATACAAAATAGATTATCCATCTAAAGGCCAACACATTTGGCTATATTAACTATGACTTAGTCAACTTTAAACGATGTCCAAGTTGGGCTCAGAATGTGGTCAAGACCTTGGTGAATTCTTGCTTGGGCACTATAAGGTTTAAAAAGTGGTATCTGTGTTTAAAATATCAAAATGGGCTTGTGGCCTAGTGATCAGTGACGCCACTTAGGGAGCAAGGAGGTGACACCATGCAAGGGGAGTAAGGGGCCCAAATTTAAGTTTCATGGACCCCAATCTCTTTTAATTTAAGTTAGCTAATTTTCGGCATTAGGGTTAGGTGGAGTGGGCGGCTACTAGGCTCAAATGTAGGAGGATATATGTATAGGATAATGTAGATATTATAGTTGATAATATGAAACATAAAAAGGGAAAAAGATAAGAGCTATCTGCAAGGCTAGGTGTTGGCCTAAATTCCATCACCTAGAGGAGTGAAGAAATCGGCTTCTTTAATGGCAGAGGGGTGCTTAAATTTCCCATGCTATTTGATTAATTGATTGGTTATTAGGAATGGTGTTTTTGGTTTTAAGCAGTAGGTGCCGAAATCTTCTATAAATAGATGGGATATCTCTTCAATTCTGGCTTTTGGAACCCTATTCGTTTCTTCTTTTCTTGTCAAAATTCTCAGATTCTCTCCAAATTCTTTTCTTTTGATTTCTTCAAAAGTCAAACCTCCCAATATTCTCAACATTTTCCCTTTCAAAATCTGAAATCCTGAATTTTTTCTCATCTCCATAGCCGAATATACCTTATTCCTTCTTCCGATTCCCTCAACTAAAAGTCGAAACTACTTAGATCTCTTATTATTTTCTTCTCTTCTTGATCTCCTCAAAAGCCGAGAATTCCTAAGAGTTGTCGAGTTTCCTGTAAAGGTAAGTATTGGCCAGTGCTATTATTCTTGTTATTTTTCGGCTTTTAAGCCAAAGTCGAATGGCTAGATGGTGTTTAGGACCATCCTTAGATTGATGTTTTCTTTCTGATCTCATGTTTTCTTTCTTTGAGTGGCATTCCGGGATTTGTAGGGAATCAAATCGTCTAGGATTCTAAGTCAGAAGTTGGTAAGTATTTGAATCACGTTTTTGGGATTTAAGGTAAGATGGTTTTCTCTAGATTTTCATTAAATTCGTTTATCGTATGTGAGATCTTAACTTCATGATGTGGAGTAACAACCATATGTTGTGATAGTGGTTTTGACAAGGACTTATGACGGTTTTAAATATGGATCAGGCGAATGAGAGAATCCCTAAGTTTAAGAAACGAGCGGTATCTACCGTTCGAGATTGGCCATCTAGTTGTGGACCAACTTTTGAACAACACCTTAGGCAGATAGCGGTGGTGTTGGCTACGAATAGCGTCGACTTAGAGGGTCTCGTTTTAACGGTAATAAGGTGTGTAGATCTCTAACACACAGTTTCTAATTGTTCTTTATGTGTTATGGGCTAAAAAGTCAGAAAGTGACTGTGTAGACAACTGAATAAAGCCTTAAAAGGGTTAGGCAAGGATGCTAGGTACGCAATCATAGAAATCTCTATGTATGATGAAATATATGAAAGTCTATATGATGTTTTCCTTATGTATGTATGCATGGGGGATAATATGATAAAGAGGGGAAGTGCATGATGGGTCACATGATGACCGGTGGTAGAAATCCACGAATATAAACATGGGTCACATGGTGACCGGTGGTAGAAATCCCACAAATAAAATGTCGGTCACCACGGTGATCGGTGGCAATGCCACGTTTAATGATTCTGAATAACAAAAAGCAGTGATTTAGGCCATCATTATAGTGTGTAGCGAGATGGAGGGTTGATTGTAGAAGTCCCCAAGGAGTAGACGGTTGAGTGCAGGTTGGTGTGTAGAAGATGGAATTCGAGGATGGGTTGGGCCATTCATTATGTATTGTTTATCATGTAATATGATTGTTGCCTCTATGTACGGGCCTAGGCCCATAACGTGTTTGTGGGCCTCAGGTCAGTGTGTTCAGAATTTATACACTGAGTCTTGGTGACTCACGCTTTCATTTTCTCTACTCTTTCAGATGAGCAGTAGATCGTGGACATGGGAGCCGAGACGGACTCGAGGGGCCATCAAGACTATTACTATTTTCATAGACTATTTTTGGTTTTAGTTTTCATTTAAGTTTTAATTTTGGGAACATCTTTGTGTAATAAGGCCTCCATAACTTAGATTCCAATTTATTATTCTGTTATGTTGGGTTTTTACAAATTTATGTTTTTTAAAGTCTTAAATATCAAATGAAATGATAAACTGGCTTTTCAAACCCAATCAACGCAAGTATTAAAGTTATTTAGCAAAACCTCACATTTAATGGACTATTCGACTAAAATAAGCAAAGTTTTTCCAAAACCCTTCAGAGTAAAGTTTTAAGATTTAACCTGTAGCATACCAGATCCGGTAATGACGTATCGGTCGGGTTTGGGGTATTACATTTTGGTATTAGAGCCCAGTTTAAAACTCGGGCTGTGAAATGGGTCTAGTGATGTTTTAACATGGATTTGAAAAAATTCTGGAAGATATGGCCTTCGAGCCTACCGACACCCGATCCACTTAGGTAAATACCCTAACTCTTGTTGTGATATACTTATTGGGTTGATGGGCTTTATGGCCGTAGACTAGGATAATAATAGTGATGGACTCTAGGCCTAGTTAAATAACTCTTCAATTTCATAAGATTTAAATCCAACCAAACAAACCTGTGAACAAGTCGCGAGATTAGGGTGTGGCAACAGGCATACGCATGTCTAGGATTGGATTCAGGGAGAGCTTGGTATTTAAGCAGTCCTAGTGACTCAACTCCTCTTTGCTAAAATCTACCTGGTGTGTTGTGACTGTTCACCTTAGCCATGGGGACTTGTTGACGGGCCAAAATTTATAATTAAAACCTGAGAGGAACTAGCCACCCTATTTTGTAAAATTAATAAAATAACCTCTAGTTTTGAAAATTTTTGAAATACCCCTGATTGGTAAAATTACTAAAATACCCCTAATTTGTAAAATTACTGAAATACCCCTGGACCCCCAAATTACCAAAATACCCTTATCCTGAAAAATCACCAAGAAACCCTATTTTGAAAAAAATTTTATTACGAAAATACCCCTGTAGGATAAAATTATGAAAATACCCCTAAGTAGTGAAATAACGAAATACCCCTAAGTGAGGAATGTGAGTTCATGAATGTTTGCTTGTGTGGTTGATGAATGTATGTGATGCTCTGATTGATGTGAAATGAATACAGACTCAAGGACCGAAATTGTAGATAGAATACGAATTTGAAAGAACCACTGTTAAAACTACTTTCCATAAGACTGTCCGTCATTAATCAGTGGAAGAAAACTAATAAATCATAACATTTTTAATCAGATAAATTGCAAACGGTAGAATAAGCACTAGATGACGTGGTGTGCATGGCCGAGGTAGAAGCAGGATTACCGTGTTAGAACCCGTAGGGTCTGGTCACGAGTCCGGGAATGAGGTACCAGTGCCACCAGATGTGGAGGTAGAATTTCAAGATCAGACGGTCGGAGATGATGTTGTATCTCAAGCTATGTTAAGGGTTTTGGAGAGAGTTGCTAGAGCAGGTGTGGGCACAGGAGCCCGAAAATCATCTTTGGAGTGACATAGAACAGCAGGCGAAGTGTTTAGGGGAATCTCTGGTATAGCCCTGAGCTCAGTTGAGTATTGGTTAGAGGCGGTTGAACGCATAATTGGCGATCTGGATCTCACGGAGGAAGAGAAATTGAAAGGAGTTATATTTCTCTTGAGGAATGAAGCCTACCAATGGTGGCTCACGGTTAAGGATGGTACGGTGGCTGACCGCATCACATGGGAGTTCTTCAAAATAGCGTTCCAAAACAAGTGCGTTAGATCGAGCTATGTGGATCGCGCGACCTGAGCATTCTGAACTCAGTTCAAGAAGCGGTCCGTAGTGGCGTACGAAGCGAAATTCTTACGCCTGAGTCGTTATGCTCGAGGGACAGTGGCCACGGAGCATGAGCGGTGTGTTCAGTTTGAGGATGGCCTAAAAGACGAATTACGTATGTTGATAGCTCCGCAACAAGAGCGAGAATTTTTGGTACTTGTGGAGAAGGCTAAGATAGCGGAGGAGGTAAAACGGACGGAAAAGCTGAATCGGGATAGAGATAGGGGTGGAGGTAAGAGAAACTTTGGATCATCAGGGACAAATAAAAGTAATCAGAAAAGACCTAGGCGGATGGGTGAGGCGAGATAATAGACTGCTTTGCGCTAATCGGACAATCAAGTGTGCTCAATGTGGTAAATCCCATGCAGGTGAGTGTAGAGCGGGCAGTGGAAGTGCTTTAGGTGTGGGTCTTTTGACCATCAAGTTAGGAACTGTCCGCAGCCGAAAGGCAATAAGGGGCCCACGGGTCAAGAGAATGCTCAGCCTGGTAGAGGAGGTCGTGGGGCGACCGGTATGTAATGGTTCAGTCGGGGCGAAGAAGCAAAGAAAGAGGGTCCAAAAACACTAAAGCGAGATAGTTGGGGTTAGTCATCTTTGTCGGACATCGAGAGGAGGCTGACGCACCAGATGTTATAATCGGTACGTTCTTAATTTTTGGTTTGCCCTATATTGCATTAATTGACATCAGATCAACACATTCATATGTTGCCAGTAGGGTATCTAAAACTTTAAGCGTAGATGCTGAGGTTTCCTCTAGGGAAATGACTGTAGTAAGCCCATTAGGACATTCTTAGTGGTAAATAAGCTTTATCAAGAAATACCTTTAGAGGTTCAAGGGATAGTTTTCCGAACAGATCTAATGGAATTACCGTTCAGGGAGTTTGATTTAATCCTAGGCATGGATTGGCTTGTGAAGTATCAAGCTAATCTAGATTGTGCAGCTAAGCGTATGGTGTTAAAAACCCCTGAGGGTGACGAAGTGTTGGTAATAGGAGAAAGGGGGAACTATCTGTCGAACGTGGTAACCACCCTAAGTGCAGAAAGGATGGTGAGAAAAGGGTGTGAGGCAGTCTTAATGTTTGTTTGTGCTATGGAAGCTAAGGAACTAACAGTGGGAGACGTTAGGACGGTGAAGGAATTTCCTGATGTTTTCCCGGAAGAGCTTCTGGGATTACCTCTGAATCGTGAAGTGGAGTTTGGAATCGATCTTTTTCCTGGAACAGCGCTGATATCGATAGCTTCATATCGAATGGCACCAAAGGAGTTGGTAGAGTTGAAAGGGCAGATTCAAGAGTTGTTGGACAAAGGGTTTATTCGACCTAGTATGTCGCCGTGGGGAGCACCAGTTTTATTTGTTAAGAAGAAGGATGCGTCAATGCGTATATGTATTAACTATCACCAGTTGAATAAGTTAACGATCAAGAACAAGTATCTGTTGCCGAGGATCGATGACTTGTTCGATCAGTTGAAGGGGGCCTCATTCTTTTCGAAGATAGATCTGAGGTCAGGGTATCATCAGCTTAAGGTTAAGGAGGCTGATATTCATAAGACAGCCTTTAGGACTTGTTATGGTCACTATGAGTTCATGGTGATGCCATTTAGGTTGACCAACGCGCCAGCAGCATTTAGGTTTGTCGAGGTTTTTATTGATGACATCTTGGTTTATTCAAGATCAGGGGAGGAGCATAACTCACATCTGCGAATAGTTCTGCAGATTTTAAGGAAGCGGTTGTATGCCAAATTGATGAAGTGTGAATTTTGGTGAAGGAGGTTACTTTTCTAGGGCATGTTGTGCTAACGAGGGGATTAGGGTAGACCCTCGAAGATTGAAGCGATCTTTGGAGTGGAAACCACCTAAGTCTGTGGTGAGATTCGAGTTTTCGGTGCAGTGGGATACTATCGAAGGTTTGTCAAAGGATTCTCTTTAATTACGCGCACCGACCACCAATTCTGAGAAAAGAGTTCCGTTTGTTTGATGCGATAAACAGGAGAGTTTGAGAAGTTAAAAAGGATTTTGACTAAGCTCGGTGTTGATTTAGCTGGAGGTGGGAAGGAATTTGTGATTTTTGTGATGCTTCACACGGATTAGGATGTGTGTTGATGCAAGATGGAAAGGTTGTAGCATAAGCATCTCGTGATTAAGGCGCATGAAGCAAATTATCCACCCATGACCTAGAATTGGCGACAGTGGTCTTTGCTTTGAAGATTTGGAGGCATTATCTTTACGGGGAGAAATCTATCATTTTCACTGATCATAAGAGTTTGAAGTATCTTTTGACTCGAGAATGAGTTGAATTTAAAGCGAAGAGGTGGATCGAGTTGTTGAGGATTATGACTACTCGATTGAGTATCATCCGGGTAAGGCCAATGTGGTGGCAGATGCTCTAAGCCATAAGGTGATCTCTGACTTAAGAGCGATGTTTGCTCACCTTATTCTATATGACGATGGGAGTTTATTGGCGGAACTTCAAGTGAAACCCTCATGGGTCAGTCTGGTTAAGGAAAAGCAATGACCGGATGAGTTGCTTTGAAGGGAAGGTTTGGACGAGCAAGTGAAAAACCAACGGAGTTTAGTATGAATGAGGAAGAAATTCATTATGTTTCAAGGGAGAGTGTGCATCTGAGGATCCCGAGTTGAGGCGTAGGATTTTGCAAGAAGCGCATAGTAGTCCATACGTTATGCATCCCGGAGGGAGTAAGATGTATCGAGATTTACAGGAATAGTTTTAGTGGCCGGGCTTAAAACGTGAAGTGACCAAAGTAGTGGCGAAGTGTTTAACATGTCAGTAAGTAAAGGCGGAGCATCAGTTACCATCTGGGTTGTTACAACCGGTGAAGATTCCTCAGTGGAAATGGGAAGGGATCACAATGGACTTTGTTAGTGGGCTACCTCTCACGCCTACTAAGAAAGATTCAATTTGGGTGATCGTTGATCAGTTGATGAAGTCCACTCATTTTGTACCAGTTTGGGTCGACTATTCCTTACAAAGGTTGGCTAAGCTGTATATAGCGGAGATTGTGAGGTTGCATGGAGTACCTGTGTCGATTATCTCGGACCGAAATCCTAGGTTTACGTCAAGGTTTTGGAAGGCATTGCATCAAGTGTTGGGTATGAAGTTGGATTTCAGTACAGCATTTTATCCTCAGACCGATGGACAGTCGGAACGGGCGATTCAGATCTTGGAGGACATGTTAAGGGGTTGTGTCATAGATTTTACAGGTAGTTGGGAGGACTTCCTGCCATTGACGGAGTTTGCGTACAACAACAATTACCAGTCAAGTATTCGGATGGCGCCCTATGAAGCTTTGTATGGGCAGAAGTGTCGTACCCCTACTTGTTGGACGGAATTAGGGGAAAATCAAATTTTGGGTCCAGACTTGGTCGCTAAGACGGAGGAGAAGGTGAAACTGATTTGGGCTAGATTAAAGGAGGCGACAGATAGACAGAAGTCCTATGCTGACTTAAAGAGTAAAGACATAGAGTTTGCAGTAGGTGACAAGGTATTCTTAAAGGTGTCGTAGGGAAAAAGGTGCTAAGATTTGGGCGAAAGGGGAAATTAAGTCCCTGCTTCATCGGACCTTACTTGGTGCTGAAATGAGTAGGACCAGTAGCATATCAACTTGAGTTACCCTCAGAGCTAAGTCAAATTCACAATGTATTTCACGTCTATATGTTAAGACATTACTGTTCGGATCCATCTCATGTAGTGCCTGTGGAGGAAATCAAGGTAAGACCCGATCTATCCTTCGAAGAGGAACCGGTGGAAATTCTGGATCATGATATCAAGGTGTTGCGAAGGAAAACGGTTCCATTGTTAAGGTGCTGTGGCGGAACCATGGTTCTGAAGAGGCAACTTGGGGACCAAAGGAAGCGATGCAACATCAATACCCTCATCTTTTCTGATCAGGTAATTTTGAGGCCGAAATTTCTTTAAGGGGGTAGAACTATAACATCCTGAATTAATGGGCCTATGCGCCAAGTGTGTATATATGTTTAAGGTGTTAATTTAACTGTTAAGGGTCCAAGTTAGGCTCAGAATGTGGTCAAGGCCTTGGTGAATTCTTGCTTGGGCACTATAAGTTTAAAATATCAAAATGGGCTTGTGGCCCAATGGTCAGTGACGCCACTTAGAGAGCAAGGAGGTGATGCCATACAAGGGGAGTAAGGGACCCAAATTTAAGTTTCATGGAGCTCAATCTCTTTTAATTTAAGTTAGCTAATTTTTGGCATTAGGGTTAGGTGGAGTGGACGGCTACAAGGCTTAAATGTAGGAGCATATATGTATAGGATAATGTAGATATTATAGTTGATAATATGAAAGATAAAAAGGGAAAAAGTAGGAGCTATCTACAAGGCTAGGTGTTGGCCGAAATTCCATCACCTAGAGAAGTGAAGAAATCGGCTTCTTTAATGGCAGAGGGGTGCCAAAATTTCCCATGCTATTTGATTAATTGATTGGTTATTAGGAAGGGTGTTTTCAGTTTTAAGCAGTAGGTGCCGAAATCTTCTATAAATAGAGGGGATATCTCTTCAATTCCGGCATTTGGAACCCTATTCTTTTCTTCTTTTCTTGAGCCGAAATTCTCAGTATTCCTCTGACATTCTTTTCTTTTGATTTCTTCAAAAGCCGAAACTCCCAATCTTCTCAACATCTTCCCTTTCAAAAGCCGAAATCCTGAATTCTTTTCTTATCTCCATAGCCGAATATACCCTATTCCTTCTGTCGATCCCCTCAACTAAAAGCTGAAACTACTTAGATCTCTTCTTATTTTCTTCTCTTCTTGATCTCCTTAAAAGCCGAGAATTCCTAAGAGTTGTTGAATTTCCTGTAAAGGTAAGTGTTGGTCAGTTCCATTATTCTTGTTATTTTTCGGCTTTTAAGCCAAAGCCGAATGGCTAGATGGTGTTCAAGACCATCCTTAGATTGACATTTTCTTTTTGATCTCGTGTTCTCTTTCTTTGGGCGGCATTCTAGGATTTGTAGGGAATCAAATCACCTAGGATTCTAAGTCAGAAGCTGGTAAGCATTCGAATCATGTTTTGGGATTTAAGGTAAGATGGTTTTCTAGATTTTTATTAGATTCGTTTATCGTATGTGAGATCTTAACTTCATGATGTGGAGTAATGACCATGTGTTGTGATAGTGGTTACGACAAGGACTTATGACGGATTTAAATATGGATCAGGCGAAGGAGAGAATCCCTAAGATTAAGAAATGAGCAGTATCTGCCGTTCGAGATTTGCCACCTGGTTGTGGACCGACTTCTAAGCAACACCTTAGGAAGATAACGGTGGTGTTAGCTACGGATAGCGTCGACTTAGAGGGTCTCGTTCTAACAGTAATAAGGTGTGTAGACCTCTAACACACACTTTCTAATTGTTCTTTATGTGTTATGGGCTAAAAAGCTGGAAAGTGGCTGTGTAGACAGCCGAATAAAGCCCTAAAAGGGTTAGGCAAGGATGCTAGGTACGCAATCATAGAAATCTCTATGTATGATGAAATATATGAAAGTTTGTATGATGTTTTCCTTATGTATGTATGCATGGGGGGAAATATGATAAAGAGGGGAAGTGCATGATGGGTCACATGATGACCGGTGGTAGAAATCCCATAAATATAAACATGGGTCACATGGTGACCAATGGTAGAAATCCCACAAATAAAATGTTAGGTCACACAATGATAGGTGGCAATGCCACGTTTAATGATTCGAATAATGTAAACAGGCGGTTAATTTGTCGTTATGGTGTGTAGCGAATGGAGGGTTGATTGTACAAATCCCCAAGGAGTGACGGTTAGTACGGGTTGGTGTGTAGAGGATGGAATTCTAGGATGGGTTGGGTCATTCATTATGTATTGTTTATCATGTAATATGATTGTTGCCTCTATGTATGTGCAGGCCCATAATGTGTTTATGGGCCTCGTGTCGAGGTGTTCGAATTTATACACCGAGTCTTGGTGACTCACGCTTTCATTTTCTCTACTCTTTCGATGAGCGATAGATCGTGGACATGGGAGCCAGGAGACGGACTCGATGGGCCATCAAGACTATTACTATTTTCATAGACTATTTTTTGTTTTAGTTTTCATTTAAGTTTTAATTTTGGGAACATCTTTGTGTAATAAGGCCTCCATAACATAGATTCTGATTTATTATTTTGTTATGTTGGGCTTTTACAAATTTATGTTTTTAAAGTCTTAAAAATCAAATGAAATGATAAACGGGCTTTTCAAACCCAATCAACGCAAGTATTAAAGTTATTTTGCAAAACCTCACATTTAATGGACTATTAGGCTAAAATAAGCTAAGTTTTTCCCAAAACCCTTCAGAGTAAAGTTTTAAGATTTAACCTGAAGCATACCAAATTTGGTAATGACGTATAGGCCGGGTTTGGGGTGTTACACATGCCATGACTCATAAGAACTTGAAACATCATACCAATCGTCTACTTGATAGTGTGAAAACATCTCCGGTGGCCTCCAACCCGAGCTAGTTAAAATAACAAATAAGAGATGGGGAAAAAGAAACAAGTAAGCAATAATGCTTAGTAAGTTCATCTGCATATAACTAACAAATACTGATATTCATTGAATATACAAAACCATAAGGTATTATAAGGAGTTTTACTCTTAAACTCATGGTTACTTACTCAACCATTCTTGAAACTTACTCATTTTATCTCTTACCACATTTTAACCATGCCACAAGCCAATTGCTCATGTTAATTAGCTTACATTCCTGCACTGTCGCCATATGACTATATAAAACAACACATCAAACATTTTCAATAAGCCACTCGTACTACTAATCTCTTGGTGGTTTCGCACTTAGCCCACTATCGATCTCTAATAGGATGGTATCGCACATAGCCAAACCATTTATTTATACTTATGGTGGTTTCGCACTTAGCCCACCAAATGATTTTTATAAGCAATGGTATCCTACACATCCCATGATTAACAATTAATTAGGTGGTAATGCACACAGCCCACTATTAATAATATAGTTGATGGAATCACACATAGCTCATCGATTAACAATTAACCAGGTGGTAACGCACACAGCCCACCGTTAATAATATAGTTGATGGTATCACACACAGTCCATCACTAACCATCAATAAGGTGATATCGCACATAGCTCACCATTATTTATACATTCATGGATAGTTATCCACATGTATTTCTCTATTTCTAATGTTCATCCGAGAACATCCTCACACACTACTATTCTTACTTAACTTTCTACGATACTCGTTCACATTCACACAATGCATCAATAAATCTATCTCATGCAACTAAGGTACATTGATTATACATAACTCACCAAGGGCTCATCATCTACTGAATTCATCTCAATTCAATTCTAACACACACTTGTGCTTCTCATGGTACCATCACATACTTTCTCACTTTTGACATACCCATTGAATCACTCAAATTGTTAAATAACACTTTTGAGTATCATACACCTAATGTCATACTAACATCATACCCCAATAGGGTCTTACATGTATTAACATATCGATGTCATGTCCCCGACATGGTCTTATACGAATTCTTATACTGAAGCCATATTCCAATATGGTCTTACACGAGACCTTAATTATTATCATATCATGCTAATTTCTTTTCCCACTGGTCTTAAATTAAGAATAAGACTCTCATTTTTCGACATTCTATCAAAACATACTTAACGTATACATGGAGGCAATTTAAAAAATCCATACAACATCAGAATGTTAAGTACTTCCCTTAGAATTTCATAATTTAGAATACAAACTTACCTCGATGTCGAAAGGGTCAAAAGGGACTTTTTGCCCACATTTCTCTTTTCACCAGCTCTAGATCCGAATCTCATTTTCTGTCATCTAGAACAATGGAATTTACTTATTTAATCACTTATAAATCATAATACACCATAACCTACACTTAGGCAAAAATGACTAATTTGCCCTCATACTTTGGAAAAATTATGATTTTGCCCCTAGACTCGTAAATAAATTTTCATCACATTTTCTTATTAAGAAAGCCTAGCTGAACATTTAATCCTCTTAGAACTATCCACAATTCCAACTATCTCTTGCCTTAATGTACAAATTACAACTTTTGCATTTTAGTGCCAATTAGGTGTTTTCATAACAACACCTTTTACAAAAGTTGTTTATCATCATCCTATCACTCATTTTCTTCCATAAAACTCATCAAAAAACATAAGTTCTATCATGGTAAGTCCCTAGACTTTCAACTATATTGCAAACTAGTCCTCTCAATAGCTAGCTTGAGCTTTGAGGACTCCAAAAATACAAAAATCATCAAAAACAACCATCAAATTGACTTACTTGAAGAGGAGATGAGCTGCTGAAATTTTAAGCTTCAAGAACCCCCATTATTGTTTGTATTTTCGGTGTAAGAATAGAAGAAATAAAAGATGATAGGTTTTTGCTTATTTCATCTTTTTTTATTTCTTTTTAATCACCTAACATGACCACATTTAATGTTCTTGTCCCCTTAGCTATCCTTGACCGGCCAACTAATTCTCATGGCCTAATTGCACATTTGGGACCTCCAATTTATAATCCATAGCTATTTGGCACCTTTAGCAAATAAAATAGAGCTTTTGCACTTAATGCAATTTAGTCCTTTTTCACAATTTAGCTAGAAATCGCTAAAATTAAGGCACCAAAATTTTCATGCATCCTTATAAACATGTTATAACACATAACATAACATGCAAATAATTTTATCTAACCTTGAATTAGTGATTTGGAGATCATCGTTACGACTAGCCCCTAAATCGGTACATTACGGTCTCGATCATAGGCGATGTCTGATTTGAGGGCTATGTATGCTCGTATTAGTTTGATTGATGATGGAAGTATTTTAGCTGAGTTTCAAGTTAAGCCGACTTGGATAGATCAAATTCGAGGTAAAAAATTAGGGAATGATTCTCTAGTTTCGCATTTCTATCAGGTTGAGGGTGGCAGCACGTTTAATTTTGGAATGAACAGTGATGGGGTTCTTTGTTTTCGAGGAGGGTTTATGTGCCGTACAACTCTGATTTTAGACAGTAGATTTTGAGGGAAGCATTCGAGTGGAAATAAGATGAATCGAGATCTCTGTAAACTGTACTGGTGGTCGAGTTTAAAACGAGTGGTAACAAATTTCGTTTCTCATTGTCGGCGTCTATAGCAAGTTGAAATTTGAGCATCGATTGCCTTTGGGTTTACTCCAACCCATTAAGATTCCCTTATAGAAATGGGAACGTGTAACAGCAGACTTCGTTAGTCGGTTGCCTTTAACACCTGCTAAGAAGGATTTTGTTTGGGTCATTGTGGACCGATTGGCTAAGTCCGCCCATTTCATTCTGGTTCAGACAGATTATTTGTAACAGCCCAATTTTGGGCCTAGTCGGAACAGTGGTTTTTGGACCACAAATTTGACGAGAAAAATCTTATTTTTATTTTGGTTTACAATTTCATTGAAAGTTTCATGAAAATTTCGACGTTTGGGCACTCAATTTAGTCAAAAGGACTAAATTATAAATAGTGCAAAAATTGAGTTCCACATGTCAGAAGTGTCCAATTTCTATGAAATTTTAAATTGGAGGTCCTTAAATGGTAATTGTACCATTGGGTAAATTTTTGGACAAAAATGGACATGATATAAGTGAAATAGGATATTTTTAAGTTAGGGGCACTTTGGTAATTTGGTAATTAAATGGACTAAAAGACAAAATAAAAGCCAAAAACCCTTGTCCATCTTCATTCTTGGTCGAATTTAGCATGGGGGAAGCCATGTATAGGGTTTTCAAGCTTTCAAGCTCAATAGAAAGTGCATCCAAGCCCCGTTTTTAATGTTATTTACAATTTTTAGATCCCCGTAACTCGGTTTAGCTATTTCTACCATTATTTTAAGCTAGGGTTTGTGTTTAAAAATTTATCCATGGATGAAATGCATGTGCTTTGATGTCTAATGGTAGAATATGAATGCTCGGTGTGTAGTAAACAACTTTTACTAAATGATTTTCGATGAAATCACATAAAAGGACTAATTTGTAAAAGTTAAAAATGTATGAAAATGTGTGAATGAATGCAAATTGTGGACTACTATAGTTATGAAAGTGGTTCAGCTAGGCCTAAAATATAACAAAATTGAATAAAAATCATTTTACGAGCCTAGAGGAAAAAGTGTAAATATGATAAAGTTTAGGGGCAAAAACGTAATTTTTCCATAGTATGATTTTTGGGTCACAATGAATAATGTGACTAATAATTAAGCTAAATGTGATGTTATAGATCAAAGAAAATGGGGTTCAAACTTAAAACGAGGGAAAACGAGTAACTGATGATTAGGTCCCTTTTTGCCATTTTGGTATCGAGGTAAGTTCGTGTGTAAATAATACAACATTATATTATGTATTTAATATTTTGATATTGCATGAATGGTATATATATGTTTCTATGGATTCGATTGATGATGATTTGGCGAAGAATCGAAGAATGAGAATCCCGGTTGAACCTTAGTAATAGAAAGGATACCTTTGTCACGACATTCGATTAAGAAGGTCCCGTATAAGACCATATCTGGGATATAGCCTCGGCACCTAATTGAGATCCCGTATAAGACCATATTTGGGATATGGCATCGGTATCGAATAATGATTTCGTGTAAGACCACGTTTAGGACTTGGCTTCAGTATGAAATCGTGTAAGACCATGTTTGGGACATGGCATCGACATACGGTTTCGTGTAAGACCATATCTGGGATATGGCGTCGACATCAATATGAGATCCCGTATAAGACCATATCTGGGATATGGCATCGGCATCGACATGTGATCCCATGTAAGACCATATCTAGGATATGGCATTGGCAGATTACTACGTTATGACAATTGTCGAGTATCCTTAAATGTTCCAAGTGGTTCAACAGGATAAAGTATTAAAGTTGATGTTAAAGATGGAAAAAGGGTTAAATTTATGTAATGGAGTGATACAAGTATTTATGCGAAACTCACGAGAAATGAGCTCAGTATGTGATTTCGTATAAGACCATATTAGGGACATGGTGTCGATATGATATTTCATGTAAGACCATATCGGGGATATGGAATTGATACAGTACTATATGTATGAGATTCTCGAGTATCTTTTAGCATTCTGAGTGGTTCAACAGGTACGTTAAAAATGAGAAAATAAGTGACTATGTTACGAGAGGTACAAGTATGTACATAGAACTCATGTAAAATGAATTCAGTATATGATGAAGTCTTGGGAAGAATATACACGAATAAGTTATACTTGTGAAATATTGATATCCTTGTGATTAGTGATCTACATTCATGATGAATGGATACATGATAAGATTTGATGATGATCATGTGTGAGGCTTTTAAGCCAAATTAAATTGAGAAATGAAATGTTCAAGTCTTTGTTGTTGATGTATAGGTTAAATTGGCCAATGAATGGCTTGTAAGTATTTGATGATGACTAGCATGTTGGCATGGATAACTATGGATATATTTTAGTGTTATGTGTGTGTAAATAAGAATTAATAAAAAGAAAACATGATCAAGTAAAATTATCAATAAAACAGTTTGGACAAAGAAGGTTGTATCACTTTGAAAATTCACCAAAATTGGTGGAAATTGAATTATAAGTTGAATAAGATATTAAATTAAATCTTATTGAGTCTATTGTTTCATAAATGAAACGGTTTAAGCAAAATAATTTCATATTATGAGAAATTTGAATTTTTATAAGATAGGTCGAGTGATTTTGAAATCCCTGTTCGACTTGGGAAATTCATTAAAATTGTACAAGAATAATAAAGGGATAAAATTTATATAATTGAATTTCTTAATGAGTTTATTTTCAAGATAAATAAATAGGAATGTCATTCAAGTTCTGTACCATGAGAAAATAAATTTTTAGTAAAGAGGGTTCGAAGCTGTCAAATAGCGAAATAGGAGAGACTTTAAAGAATAAACTATACTGATTGGCTGAACCAAAAATTCTGGAAATTTTATGGTAAGAAAAGATGAGAGTAGTTTCAGGGAAAATTTGCAGATCCTAATTTGGAGTTCCGTAGCTCCGGATTAAAATAATTTAGTGACTGTAACTCGAGTTGACAGCTCAAGATGAACATAAATGAATTGTGAAATTTTATGCAATTATGATTGTATTATATTGAGAAAATATTGTGAGAATTGGTGAAAAACATGTTAATAAGTTGCTTATTATTTGCATACAAACTTACTAAGCATTGTAGCTTACTCCCCTTCCATTCTTATATCTTATAAGGTTTTATGCTAGCTCGAGTTGGAGATCATTGGAGATGCTATCACACTATCAAGCTATCATCGTGGGGTAAAAGTGAATACAGACCTCTTAAGTTTATGGCACGTATAGGGACTTGTCAATTGTGTATTTGTCATTTGATTTGGCCAAATGTGTTGATTCATAATGGTAATATGATTCATTTTGTATATAGCCATGAGATATGGCTCATATTAGTTAATGAGTTGCAATGCCTATTTATATGTGTGTGCTTACAGTAAAGGTTTCATGTGATGTGGTTATATGTGTTTGGTATGGATGGATTGGAGTTGTATTTAAGTATGTGCAAATGAGAGTGTCAAATGGTTTGGTAAATAGCCATTTTCTTGGCCACACGAGCAGAGACACGGCCGTGTGTCACATCCATGTGGAGGACACGGCCCCGGGGCATAGGCATGTGCCCCGGGCATGTGAAGTCTGCATCTATTTTTCAGAATTAAGTCACCACACAGCCTAAGCACATGGGCGTGTGACTTGGCCGTGTGACCCTATTTTGTTGATGACATCATAAACAGAGAGTTACACGACCTAAGGACATGGGCGTGTGTAATCATATGGCCTACCCACATGGGCATGTCCCAAGCCACGCGGGTGTGTGACCCTTGTTTTGATGAAAAATTTTCTAAGTCTTCTTAAAGTTTCCTAAGTTCTCGGTTTAGTCCCGAATAGTTCCCAATGTATGTTTTGGGCCTCGTGGGCCTATATAAGGGCAATTTGCATGTGAATGAGTGATTTTAAATTGAATGAAATTTTATAGCCTGGTTTTGTATAAATGTTTATGTTTAAGTCTGGTAATGCCTCGTATCCTATCTCGACGTCAGACACAGGTAAAGGGTGTTACATTATTCTCTGCAAAAGTTGGCCAAGTTCTACATTTCTAATATTATGAGACTTCACGGGCTACCAATCTCGATAATTTTAGATAATGATCCTCGTTTCACTTCTCGATTTTGGAAAAAACTTTATGAAGCTCTAGGTTCGATATTGGACTTCAATACTGCGTTCCATCCTCAAACCGATGGTCAACCCGAGAGGGTGATTTAGATACTGAAGGATCGGAGTTGTATGACTGATTTCTGAGGTACTTGGGAGGATTTTCTACCTTTGGCTGAGTTCGCCTACAACAACAGTTTTCAGTCTGGCATTCAAATGGCACCTTACGAGGCTCTGTATGATAGTAAGTGTCATACTCCATTATGTTGGATTGAGTTGGGTGAGCAACGGGTATTGGGTTTTGAGCTGGCTTTCGAGATTGAGGACAGAGTTAGATTAATTCGAGATCATCTGAAGGTGTCTTCTAATAGGCATAAGTCTTATGTGGATATGAAAAAGAGGGATATCGAGTACTCTGTGGATGATTTTGTGTTCCTTAAGGTATCTCTGTGGAAGAAGGTTTTATGATTCGGATGCAAGGGCAAGTTGAGCCTTAGGTTCATGGGGCCAGATTAGATTCTAAAGCGTGTGGGACCAGTCGCTTATCAATTAGAGCTACCTCCAGAGTTAGATCGTATCCATGATGTGTTTCATGTCTCAATGTTGAGGTGGTATTGGTCTGATCCATCTGACATTGTTTCTGTTGAGAAGATCGAGGTTAGACCGGATTTGACTTTTGAGGAGGAGTTGGTTCAGGTTTTAGACCAGATGTAAAGGTTCTGAGGAATAAGTCTATTTTTTTAGTTAAGGTTTTATGGTAGAATCATGGCACTGAGGAAGTCACATTGGAACTTGAGGACTCAATGCGTCAGTAGTATCCTCATCTGTTCGGATTAGGTAATTTTGAGGACAAAATTTCTTTATGGGGTAGAGTTGTAATGCTTTGATTATTTAACCTTGTTTTTGTGAATTATGTCATAAATGTGTATCGACTTCAATGGCTAAATGTTCTGGGTGTGTGTATGAGGTCTAGGGTTCAAGTCCCACATTTTGAATTTTTTTCTATTTTGATCCTAGCCTATCCCTTGGTAGTTCGGCTTATATTCTATTGTTAGTCAGATTATATCAGAATGAGCCTGTTGGTTTAATGGTAATGTGTTAGCTACCTCTAGGGCCCTATGTTCGAATCCTCAGAATTTTGTGGGAATTGGGGGAGGATTTTAAGGGATTAGGTGGTTAGTGATGTTAGTGGATGTTGTGGGCATTATTCAGAAGAAGAAAAAAAATTTTATAAAATTTTCCCAAAAAAATTATCTGCTATTCTTCACGTTTCACATTTTTCTCTTTCTTATTCTTTCTATTTTTTCTCCTTCTATTCTACTTAATTTCTAAGCCAAACAAAATTCAAGTTGTATTTGGGAATCTCGGTCGTCAAATTCGGTTGCTGTCATTTGGTAAGTGTGTGGTTCAACTTAAGTTTTGTTATGGAACTGATGACTGATACGGGGATTTTTTTATGGTGTTGAAGGGTTACTCTGTTTAACTATTTTCTTTGGTTTGTATTTATTGAATATTTAGGAGAGAATTGTGTTTCAATTGATGCTCTTTCGGTAGAGTGATTGAGTGGATTGTTGTTTCGAGGGTAAGTGGCTCTATTAATTTAGCGTAGTTATGGTTATTGGGTTTTCAACATGTTAGTAATATTAAAGTCTTCTGTTTTTGAAATTGTAGAGTTCGTGGGGAATTAATTTGTTGAAATTTGTTGATTATAGGTGCTGGGAGTTTCATCGTTTAAGTTGCTCCGAAAAACGAATTAGGTGTGTAACGAAAACATGGGAAATCAAAGTTCGGCTAAAGCCGAAAAGGTCGTCTGTCGATGCCACACAGGCGTGTGCCTGGCCATGTGCGACACATGGCCATGTGATGGGCAAGTGTGTGAACGTGTGAGCCACACGGGCTAGGCCGATCTGGGGTGCGTGGGCCACACGGGCATGTGGGCCAAAAAATTTGAAATTTTCCCTAGAGTCGCTCACGTCATACCGATCGACTATGGGCCTTCTGTAAGGTCGGTAAGGGCTAACCAAACCCTAATGCATGATATCTGATATTTTGATAGTTTGATTTGAGTACTAGGGAAATCGATATGTATGATTAGACTGTACTGTATAAATGCATATGACATCTGTATTTAAGCATGCGAGACATGTTAATTTTGTATGATCTGTCATATGGTATTTGTATCTATATATGGGGTGGGATTTGTATATGTGGAAAAAGTGTTCTGTGAGGCGACTTTTCGCCAATATACAGGCAGCTTGGCTGCATACTATTCTAATAAGTGTCGTATAGATTGTAACACCCTAAACCCAGTCTAGACGTCCAGACCAAGTTTGGAGAGTTACATCATTCGTATTAGAGTTCATACTATCATAATGTAGTCGAATTGAGCTATTCATTACGCAATGTTAATCTCCAAGAAATTTAAAGCACATAATCTTCATAAGTTCCATAACATCACAGAACAATAATCGTTAATAGTAATGCTTAAAAGAAGATAAAGGTTTGAATGAGCTTCAGCGACCCTGACCCGATCAAGACTGGGAACCACCTGAAATCCAATCAATAAAGGAATGAGTTGTGAACTTAGTGCGTAAAAGAAGTTTATTTTATTAGAATTCATTTATAGCAAAATTCAAAATTCAAGTGTTCAATTCATTTCAAAAGAGTAATAGTTTAGATTCAAAGCAGACTAGTTACATATATATATGTATATGCAATTTCAGTTCATATAAGACACCGATCAGATTCAGATGAAATTTTCCTATTCCCGTCCGCTACACACCATCTCTTGCCATCCCAACACACCACTAAGGACATTTAACGCCCAACCAACCCTTCACCCCATTAAGTGTTCGTTGACACTTTTACAGAAACGCAGCTCAGCTGCTAATTCAATATGCGACAAGCGCCAGAATCAAATATACTCTTAGTGGCATAGCCACGATTTCAAAACAGATTTCTTCTTCCTTCACAACATCCCACCCCAAACCAATGCAAAATACAACTACCGTAACACATGTTTAGTCATTCTAATACATTACATAATTAAAAAATAGTTCAATAACAGAGTGGTATTACAATGCACATTCAAGTATGTGCTTCACAGATCAGTCTTAGTGTATCAGACAGTTCTCATTTAAACAAATCCACTCATTCGTACATTGAGGAAACCAATATCAAAGTTTAGCAACATTTTCAACCTCAGAAATAGTTTTTAGACCCAACATCCTACCACACGTCCTGCGAACACACCCATGTGCCTTGGCCATGTGGTTTTTAAGCACAAATAGTGAGTTACATAGCCTGGGCACACGCCCATGTCCCTGGCCTTGTGGTTTTTATACATCAAACAATGAGTTACACGGCCTGGGCACACACCCGTGTCCCTGGCCGTGTGAACCCTACATTAGCATGGCCACACACGGCCTAGACACACACCCTTGTGGCCTTAATTCAATAAATAGTGAGTTACACGGCCGTTCACACGGCCTACCACACGCCCGTATGCCCCACACGGCCTAGTCACACACCCGTGTGCCTGACCATGTGGCATCGACAGCCACCAATTTTGGCGACTTGAAACTTGCAAATTAAGGTTTCTGGTACGCACTTGATTTCGTTTTGACGGAGAAACAATACGGAGACTACCCGAAACCTAATTAATCATTCCACAATCAATTACACTATCAATTCCAACATTTAGCAAAATCACTTATAGTTAAAAACATGTCGAAAGGTTCGACACAATTCTATTCCAACTCACTCACCTCGTACGAAATAGGAGAAATCAACCCGACACGGTGGATTACCGTCTTTTTCAATATCCTTGACTAACCAAAGTAGCCAATCGAGTGTTTAACAGAAAATCAACTAAACGAGCAAAGTCCCGTTTTGACAGAAAAATGTTAATAAAATAGAAATCACAATGAAAGGAAGTTGCAACGGAACTTACGAAAAATTGATCTCATAGGCAACAAGACTTCACAATAACACAAAATCAATTGCAGAAAAGAAGAAAGAAGAAAAAGAATTTAAAAAGAAGGAAGAACAACAAAAATTAAAGAACTAAAATTTTGAAAGAAAAAGAACGATAACTTTTCTTAGACTATTTTAAATTAACCACCACCCTTCCTGAAATTTGTAAAAAATATATTCCTAATGTGCACGATGGAATTCGAACTCGGAGCCAGACATAATACAAACAGATGCTTAACCAGTGAACTAGTAGGCTCATTCTCATCACCATTTCACACTGAATTGAACTTAATCAGGTAACGCTGGCTCATGGGTTGATTTAAAAACACAACAAAACTTTCAATAAAGCTACTCGAACTCCAAACCTTAAACCCAGAAGCAGAGCACAGTACCAGAAATACAAAAATTAATTATTGTAGATTCTCACAAATAAATTCTTAAAATTTTGGGGCGTTACATAGACAATATGTTGTGTGCAGGGATGTATGGGTGTTTTATACCCCACATGGTGTGTTGGGATGGTTGGAGATGGTGTGTAGAGGATAGAGATAGGACTTCACATATCTGTGTGTTCCCAATGATTTGATTCTGATAAGGACATATGTCCGCTTCTGTTCTGATATACTAAAATCCTGATTTTGATGTATGTTTCCTTTGAGTTACACACTAAGTTTATGAAAACTCACATCTGTGTCTGTTCTATTTAGGTAATCCTCAACCATAGGCGGGTCGGTGCAACGGCGTCTTAGCGGTGATCACTAGTTCACGAACTCTTTTAAATAACTATTTTGATTAAATTTCTGGATTATTTTGAGAGTTTTGTAATTTTGGGACTCTCTGGACTATTTTGTTTCAATTTTGGTTTTGGATGTGTTTTTACTTTCATACAGTGATGTTTGACTAAACCACGGTTTTACACAAACAAATATTTTTGAAAACACAAGCATAGTTTTCGACTAAAACAATTTTCAAATTTTCACTGCAAATTTGCATTAATTTTAAAGGACAACATATAACTATTTCAATAAAGAATATTAAAAACAAGTTTTTCGAAAAATGTGGACTCCTTTCAGTAACAAATAATACTAGAAGTTTTAACATAAAAGATGTGTTTTAAAACCCTTATTCGTAACACTTCCAGATTTGGCCATAACGTCTAGACCGGGTTTGGGGTGCTACATGCTGCATCAATTAACTGCCTAGTCGATGGATTCAAAACATTGTAGAATGTTTGAACTTGCAACCACAAAGGTAACCCATGATGAGGGTACCTTTTCAATAAATCATTGAATCAATCACATGCATCGTATAATGTCTCTAAATCAATTTGGGCAAAAGAAGAGATTCCATTCATCAACTTAGCTGATTTAGTTGGTGAGATGTACTTCAATAGAAATTTCTCAGTCATTTGAGCCCAAGTAGTGTTAAAGCCTTGTGGTAAAGAATTTAACCACTATTTTGACTTGCTCCTTAACGAAAATGGGAACAACCGTAAGCGAATGGCGTCATTAGTGGCGCCATTAATCTTGAAAGTGTCGCAAATCTCTAGAAAATTGGCCAGGTGAGTGTTTGGATCTTCATCTTGCAAACCATCAAACTGAGTATACTGTTGTACCATATGAATTGTGTTCGGGTTCAACTCGAAATTGTTTGCAGTAATGGTAGGTCTCACAATACTCGATTCAGCCCTAATCAAAGTGAGCTTGGCAAAATCATACACAGTACGAGGGACAAGATCTATGAGAGGTAACTGATTATTTTCATTATCACCCATCTCCACAGTAATATTATTGCCCTCTTGATCGTCTACTATATTCTGTTGACTTTGCCTTGCTTCTCTAATCTCTTGATGATTTCTGTGAACAGTTCTTTCAATCACACTGTCAAAAATCAATGGTCCCAACGACTTTCCTCTAGTCATAAACCAAAGGAACCTGCCAGAAACAAACAAAAGAAAAATTAAAATGTAAAAATTAAATTAAAAAATATATAACAATAAAGTAAAAAATGACTAAATTAATAGAAATAAAGTTTTCTTAATATTTCAGTCTCCGGCAACGGCGCCCAAAACATGATAGTCACGAAACAAACTAAAATACGACAAAGGCAAGTGCACCTATCGATAAATAGTATAGCTACGGTGAGCAAATATATTGTTCCCACAAGGACTAAAAGTACTAGTAATTACCATTTGCCTATTATTTAATCGAAAAATTGGAGTGATTGATTTAAACTAAAATTAACTAAACTAATTAACTAAAGATTTCAACAAAGAATAAATCAGGAAAATAATCAAATAATAACCAAGAAGCAGAACAATAACTATGAAGGAATCCACCTGGACTTCATCTGCCATTACCAATCTGAATTAAACAATTTCTTCACTTAATATCTTGATTTGTAGAAATTCCTAAATTATGTTATTATCTTTTTCAAAACTAAGAGCAACTGACTCTAGGTTGATTAATTGAAATTTCCTTCTAATTAAAACCCCTATTATCGCAATAACTCGATCTATGGATTCCCCTATTAGATTTGACTCTAATCCGGTAGATTTATGTCATCCTATTTCTAGGATTGCATGCAACTCCACTCAATTATGCTATATCTACTCTTAAACAAGGACTTTTCCTCCTCTAATTTAAGCACATTAAACAAGAATTAATACTCGGTAATATTAAAACAAGAAATAAGCACATATAATTAAGAACAAGATTTAAGTATTTATTACGTAAAACAAAAATCAATTAACATGATTCATCATAGGGTTCATCTCCCCTAGATATCTAGAAAATTAGTTCATAATTGTAAATAAAAAGATCTCAAAGACAATATAACCATAAGAAATAAAGAAACTTATAAAAAACTTGAAAAAAATTAAAATGAGATCTTCAATCTTGATGGAAATATGCTTCAGAGTCGGCTTCAATGGTGTTCTTCGAGTTGTTTTCTTCAATAATCTCTAATGGCCCCCTATTCTCTTCTATTTGGAATTTATAGGTCTTAGAATGCCCAAAAAAAAGCTAAAAATTGCATTTTTTCGCATATTTGGAATGCGAATCGCGAAATCAACATGGTCTAGCACACGACCATGTGTCCAGCCCATGTGGCTCTTGAATTCTGCTCTAATTGTCCTATTTTCACTCATTTTTTTCTTTTTTTGCTCCCAAATGCTCTCCTAAGTATAGAAACATGAATTTAAAGGATTAGGAGCATAAAATTTACCAATTTACATAAATAATCATCCAAAAACGCATTAACAACGTGATTAAAACATGCTACTTTTATCACTTATCAGTTGGACACTTTTCAAAAAAAATAAATAAATGTCATTAGAAACTAATTTTCGGTCTCAATTTAAAATTTTGAAAAATAATCTAAACTAGAGTAGGTTACATATAAAGAGTTAGAGACAATAAAAGGGCTAGTTGAGCCTTGACCCCTAATTTTTTATATATATATATGTCAAATTCCTTAAAATATTTTTACAATAGTGTTATACACCAATGATCATGAACTCAAAATCCAGATAAAATCTAAGACGCCTACTTATGATCTAGCCGTACCCCACCAAATGGAAGTTGTGTGAGATGTACAACAAGAGAACTACTAAGGGAGCTCGCAGTAGCAACATGCATGAGCTGAGAGGAGTTATCAGTCTCAGTTCGTAGATATCCAAGGAGTTTACATGTAGGTGTCCGCGAGGTCTAGTAGCCAAGCCAGAACGCTACACGTATCCAGCATGCTTGACGGCTGTTCAAAGCGTCAGTCTTATGAATAGTAGGATCAAGTCCATGAACAGTAGAGTTAAATCATGAACAATAATAGTATGTATAAATACCCGATGATCGCCTACAATGGGACACAATAGAGAATTACTCAACAATTGGTGCGGTGAACGTGGATAAACTTCCCTACTATCTCCCCATTTGTATCCATTGGGGTTGTGACCCTCCAAGTAGTATAAGAACAAATTCCTTAGTGCTAGAAGGTCTTCAATATCTAGGGGACTGCCAACATGGAGCCTTTTCAACTGAGCATCACCACTATCCGTCTTGGCAGTTCGGTTGAATGAACACATACCCCAGCTCAGTGTAGACCACTCAGTAGGAAAGCCAAACCCAACTACGAGCTTGCATCTCACCCTGATATACTTCCCCCAGTTTAGACGAAGATTAACACGTCGGTTCATGATTATGGTTTCACCTTTCCCGCGGAGAGAAAAGTAATAAAAACACAATGAGTTTCCTCAGTTATAGGCCTTTAACAGGTACAAGCTCTGGAAAACTGCGAGTGAAGTCTTTCATTGCTGCTAAAACAATCAATAAAATGTGCCACCACAATCCAGTAAGAGAACCCACAAAGTTGACTTGGAGCAATTTAGTACTCTTGTAGCAGATGGTAGAAAAACGGATCTAAGGTTAGATGAAACCCAGCTTCCCAGGTGTGGAGGGGGAGCAAGAAACTGCCATCACTGGTGTCGCTAAGCTTGTGCAACCCCTCAAGAATCGATAATTCGTAAGCAAAGTTGGAGATTTGAATCTTCCACACACGCAAAGCTTGACGCATCTCTTCATCTTTTATAGTACAAATGAAAAGTTGGCTTCAATAAGGACATTGGAAGTGTGCTCTCACGGTCGACAACATGGAATTAGTTGGCCATGAGCTCCTCTCATTCTTGACATATCTCTGACGCAGAAAGAAGAAAAAAAGATGGAGGAAATTTAAAACCTAAGACAAGAAGTTATTGAGATTTACCTTGAAGAAAAGCTTTAACTAATTCTAGTAACAAAAATGCTAAGTTCATGAATTTTAGGGTTTCAAAAAAATCCCTTTTTAAAGAAGCCTCTTCCCCCAACGTTTCAACAGTTCAAATGACCGAGGAACATCAGCGGTCAGATACATACAAGCGCGATTCACTCGTACACGTGGCGAAGCTAACACCTGATTCCAATATATGCTGAGTATTCTACAAGCTATAATAAACGCAAAGTGATGGCCCTAAGGAGCACCATTTTATAACCCTCCTTCGGCCCATTAAGAGCGACTAGATTGTTTTACACCAATGATCACCAACCTGAAACCCATAGAATAACCAGGGGAGCTCACAGTATCAACTCGCACGAGCCAAGGAGAGTCCGTGGTCTCAGTTCGCATCAAGTCCAAAGAGTTTACGTGTAGGTGGCCACGAGGTCTGGCAAGCGAGCTAGAACGCTACACGTGTCCAGCATGCTTGAGGCCTGTTCAGAGTGTTAATCCTATGAATAGTGGGGTCAAGTCCATGAATAATGGAGTCAAATCATGAACAATAATAGTATGTATAAAATCTCGATTGTCCCCTTCAATGGGACACAACAGAATTATTCAAAAAATAGTATTGAGAAATAAGGATAATTTATGTTCATCCCTTCAAAACATTTAAATACTTTAAATTATATTGTAAAATAGAAAGCTTGATATTATAGATTAAGTAAAATTATTTTCAAAACCTCATTAGATAATATTAATTCAATTCTACCAATAAGTGAATGAAAGAAGTGATACAAGACTTTTTCTTAAGTATGTATATTGAGATGTAATATTAAAGTCATCATTGTTGAAGCAAGAGCGAAGGTAGAAAATTTTTAGGGGGCGAAATTAAATTGTAATTTTACAATAGTAAAACTATAATTTTAAAGAATTAAATCAAAATTTTATCATTTTAGGGGAAAGTGTAATTTTACCTTTACTAATTTAAAATATTAAAGGGCCAAAATGAAAAACTTTTCTATTTTAGAAGGGCCCGAGGCCCTTACTAGCTCCCTAGATTCGCCCCTAAAAGACTTTTACTTAAATATTACTTTTAACTCAAAACAAAATATAACTCAAACTAATAGATGAAAATATTTGTGATTAAAGTCAACTTTTATTAATTATGTACTTTGTGTTATAATCAATCAAATAGGTATATAGGTATATTTATATTAGTTGTTAAGTATATAAAATCCTGGCCATCGATAAAGCTAGAAGGGGGGAATTAGCAAAAGAGTGTTAGCCTGTTGCCCAAAATAATGGGCATTATCCTTAGTGAGTGATAGCAAAGGTGATTGTTCTTTTCAACTTGAGAAGAAATTTACGAGAATGTCACTCTTGACCCTTTCTGATGACAAGAGATTCCACATTTTTATTTATAGCCATTCAACATACAAGGAGAATTAGTATCACAAGTCTAAAAATTATTTATGCTATCAATACATGCGAGTATTTCTAGACATTTGAGTTAAATATATTACATAATACCTGATTTTTATGTAAGTTTCGTGACAAAATCTGCGAATAGAGAAAACACTAGTAATTTGTCTCAAGTATTCCTTTTTGGATCTTGATTTAACATGAACAAGAGCAGATGAAAATTTTCGTAGATAAAAGCCGAAGACGATGTATTGGAGTAAAGGCTCAACTCTTTGGAAAATAAATTTCCAAGTCGTATTCTTTTGTGGAAAAGTTTACTGAGTGGAAAATTATATCCAGAAAATGATAGAAAAAGGCTTTGGGCCACAATTAAATCAGCATATTTAAATTGTTATACGAAATTAAAGATGGAATCGTCAATGTCATGACATCAACATCTAAAGAAAATTTTGTTAATTAATTACTACTTTAATTATCGACAATATTGCTAATTCATTTTACAGCTAATAACAGTTTAGGTCATAAAATATGCTCCATTCTTATGAAATATTGAAAAAATTCAGATACAAAACCAAAAGTAAAATGTCAGGAAAATTCGTATAGCGAAGTTCTGGTAAAGATTCAGGGTTAATCTAAACAAAAATAAGTATGTGCAACAAGATTTTGAAATTGGCTGAGCTTAATCCGTGGCTGGACATTTTTAAATTGATTTCTAAGATAAAATTTATAACAACGAAATTTTTAACATGTAATTTTTTTTAAAAAAATTGTCGATTCAATCTTTACTCAATTGGTATGGGCATTGTTACTAATGCAAGAAGATATGAGTTCAAGTGCGTTAAAGTGTATTATCTTCCTATTTATGATTTGATGAGGGACAATGAATAGTTCTAGGCATTATGTAAAAAATAGCAGATATAATTAAAATCTATAATAAAATTATTTAAAATAAAATAAAAATTTATTAAAATTATGATAAAAGAATATATATATATATATATATAATAGAATAATTACATATGATTTCAAAGTTTACCTAAATTATTAACATAAGTAATAAGACAATTTTAAAAATATAATGTTCTGTATAATACAACTATTGAAATAAAATTATTATACTTTTCTTTCTCAGCCAACAAAAGATTATATTAAAATATATAATAATAAAAAGCAACCACTCAAACAGTGGGATTACCATAACAACAATTCACGAAAAATCACCAAACCAAAACAACAAAAAGAGACAATACAAAAACCAGCAAGAAAATACAAACAACAACCCAAGTATGAAGGGTCGAATTAAATTATATATTTTATAATAGTAAAAGATAATTATTTTAATAGTCTATTTTTATAATTTTAAAATATTAAATTAAATTTTATTATTTTGAGAGGATTAAAGTGTAATTTTATTATTACCAATTTAAAATTTTATAAATTCTAAAAAATCCTAAATGGAAAAATTTTCATTTTAGGGGAGTCGAGCCCCTGCCAACCCCCTGACTTCGCCATTGCAACCACCGGTAAACACTAAGCAAAAAGTCCACTATGCCCAAAGAAAATTATTATAAGTCCACCAAGCTGCCCATTGTACATCCCCCTGTTTGAGTCAACGGTTACGAGGATGACCCACCTCGTTAGAACAACAATACTGGGGTGTTTGCGACACTATCGATGGATAACTGTATGGTGTCACATGGGCTGATTGCGGATAAAACATGGGAATTGTCAACGATACCGGATGCATCGGTATTGCTAGTGCCATCGACATGTATTTTCACTCAATTAAACCATTCAAATAACTTAAAATAATTAATTTAACTCATAACCCTTAATAATAGGAAATTTATAGAATCAACCCCAATATTTTACCTTTTATGCAATTTAGTCCTAAATCCCAAAATTTACAATTTAATCACAATTAACTAAAATTCATGTTAACTGAATTTCCTATAACTTCTAAACAACCCATATTTTCCATCAATTCACAATGCTTACATTAAATTTTTACTATTTTCACAAATAAACCCTTAAACATTAAAATCGCTCAAAATTTCTTAACAAAACTTGTTTTTTAACAACCAAATTTAATATTCAATCATCTAAATTCACAACAAAACAATTACATCCATAGCATAATTCTAAACATTTAATAAATTTACAAATTGACCCAAACTAGTTAAATTAAGTTAATATGAGCTCAAAAAGATAAAAATCACTAAAAACTGCTCTTGAAAACATACAATGAGTGAAATTTAAGCTTTGGCTAAAAGCTTCCTTCACCAACAATGGTGTTTCGGCTAACACCTTTCCGAATGAAAGAGATGATACCTTTTTCTTTACTTAATTTCAAGTTTAATTTATCATTTTACCCTTTAATATTAAACCAAATTTCATCAAATGCCAAGCCATGATCATCACTATTCTTAAAATAGGTAAAATTACTACTTACGGCCCTTATTTCATGCTTTTATATCCATTTAATTTAGTTAAGGCCATAGTGACTAAGTTTTACATCTATTACAATTTAATTCTTTTCCTTAATTTAATATTTAAGCGTTAAAATTTCTTAACTAAATTTTAATATAAACCTAATAACACTCGTAAATATTTATAACATATTTACGGGCTCGTTTATAGAAATGAGGTCTCAATACCTCATTTTCTAAAACCACTTGATCTTAAAGATTTATCACTTAAACCTAATTATTCTTTCAATTGACAAAATCATTAAATCAAATTTCAACGTCATTCTACAATTATTTACTAAATTTCAAAGTTAACTAAAAAAAGTGTAAAATTCTAAAAATGAAGTGGAATTAAACTTAAAATTCTAGATTTTAAAATCTAATATTAAGAACTTATAAATTCTAAAATGTAGAAAATGAAATTTTAAAACCTAAATTGAAAGACTTTTGAGCCTAAATTGTAGACTAAAATCAAATTAAATCTATTAAAAACCTAACATCTAAAATGTAGGGATAATTTTTATAAATATGCTGAAAAAAATAATTGAGAAAGTATGTCGATTTTTTTAAAAAATTTACTAATCTACACTATTTTGGAGAGAAAAAGAAAATCGTCCTTTTAGGAGAGAGAATAATAATGCATCTGTAGGACACATTTTCCTTTCAAGCTGTAACTAATAAGAGTCCAACAACCATAATTTTTCCTTTATAAACCCCTCCAAATTTCATTTTTTTTCAACTCAATCCTCAATTTTTATTTCTCAATTCTCAAAAAAACAATGTGAAAATGTTCATTTTGGTATGATTATTTTGAATGGTGAAATGGGTTGATGATGGTTGACGTTAGGTAGCTTTTATACCTATGTTTTGTGATTGAGATGTGACATTAGGGTTACCATTCTTTCAATTGATGGTACCCTTGTGTAGAACCCAAATTTGCCCGGCCCAAAATAAATTAAACAAACTAACCCAATAACAGACCCAAACTCATTTTTACAACCCAAACCCAAAACAAAATAAAAAAAGGGCCCAAATGGCCCAAAACCAACCCAAACACTCAGCCAAAAACAGAAAACCCTAGCCCCCTTTTTGCCTCTGTCTTAACCTACCTACCCTCGACCCTCGACTCCACTCCTGCACCACCGGCCACCGTCGCCTCCTCCACCTGCTCCACTTGCTCCCCATGCCCTGCAAAAACGAAAAGAACACGCAACATGAAGCAGAGAAGCAATAATGAAAAAAAACATTTGTAATGGCTATAAAAGCCAAGGAAAAAGCAGTTGTAAAAAAACTTGGATGATTTTTTTCTTTAGAAAATCAATACAAAAACGAGTTTCAAACACCAAAAAAAGAAAAAACAAAAAAGAAATGAAGATTCAAATACAAAAAAAAAAAAAAAACAAAAAAGCGAAGTAGATCGTGAGCGAAAGCAGAGAAAAGGATCGAAGAGGTGACTTTTCAAAACTTTATTTTTTATTTTTTATTCATGAAATATACTTAAAATAAATATATAGACTAGTAAAAATCAAAACAAATATAATAAAAAAAAAAAAAAATATAACCTTTTTTTCCATACCAGTATACGATGGCGAACGTGCGTCGGCGTCGACGATGTCCGACAATGGGATTCGGATCCCCACCCTGAGAGAAAAAAAAGAAAACAAAAGTCAGTTTTTTTTTAAAGAGATGAAAAATGAATTTTTGGGTAGAAAAGAGGCTTATATAACCAAGTTAAAGCAGCGCCGTTTTGGGGCGTCAAAAGCCCCAAAAGCGTCGTTTGCCCGAGATCAGCGCATCGACCCGACCCATTTGAAGGATCCGCGTTTTTTAATCGATGGGTTAATTTCATGTTCGGTCCTTCGCATTTTATACTTTTACAATTAAATTTTTTCGCTATTGCAATTTCACCGAAAACTTTAAGCGGTTATAATTGGTCCTTTTAAAGCGTTGCGTTCGACCATCTGGGAAATTTAGCTCCTCGTCCCCAGACTTTTTTGCAGCGTTCTTTGTTTGGTCCTTTATTTGCTTAAAATGTCCAATTTGGCCCTCTTACTACATTTTAATCTCAATTTGACCCATTTTCCAAATTATTTATAATTTCTACTATTTCCACTATTATTTAATACTGACTACTTATTATTGTTATTCATTGTTATATATTTATTATTATTATTATTATTATTATTATTATTATTATTATTATTATTGTTGTTGTTGTTGTTGTTGTTGTTGTTGTTGTTGTCATTTTTATTTTTTATTATATATAAGTGACTACTATTATGTTTATTATTACTTTTTATTAAAGTATCATTATTTCCGTTTATGACTATTATTCCCATATTATTACCATTATTTTATTTCATTATTATCACTACCATTATTATTATTATTATTTTCATTTATATTTTGTTAATTACCGTTATTGTTACTATTATTATTATTATTGTTTTTCTACCAATATCATTAATATTATTATATCATTATCATTTTTTTACATTTTGTATCATTATTTTTATTATTAGCATTTTATTATTATTCTTGTCATTTTATTATTATTTTTTTTCTATTACTACTATCATTACTTTAAATGTATAAATCGTCATTATTTTTTATTTTACTATTATCATTGCATTATTATTATTATCATTTTATTATTGAACAAATTAATTTAGTATTGTTACACACCTCACTCTTATTTTTATTCATAACCTAGTTACGTAATTTATCTTTTTACCAAACCGTATTGCATTCACCTTTACGGTTTGTCAAGTTTTCAAACAATCAATATTCGTATTAACACTTGAGAGAATCGAGCCCTAACTTCTTGGGTCTGGTTTTCTCGCTTAAGTTAAACAACGAATATCCTTTCAAAGTCACAAATTCGGTTTTAAATTGACATTTCGTGTTAGCAATTGAGTGAATCGAGCCCTAACTTCTTGGGTTCGGTTTCTTCTCGTTTAAAGCTAAACAACGGGATGTCTCTTTTAAATTGCAATTTAAATTTTAAAACAAAATACTTGATCTCGAAAATTGAAATGTCGCGCCTAACTTACTTGGACTCGACATCTAGATACTTGAGATGAGCTTCTTTCCTAAAAATAGAGGCAATCTTAGTATTTGAAATCGCGAGAAATCGAGCCCTAACTTCTTGGGTTCCGATTTCTCATTTGACGAATAACGGAATATCCTCTTCAAAAGCGAAAATCAAGTTTTAAAAGGCGAGCTTAGTTTGAGGAGTCTAAAGTATTGCGCCTAACTTCTTGGACATGATGCTTTATCTCTTCGATAATAAGAGAGTCTTAATGTCCTTTCAATTCCATCAAATTTTGAAAATAAAAAGCATTGTATTTTGAACCCTTTCAAAGTTTTCAAATTTTCAAAGGACATCAATCAATCGGTTTGGTACCAATTTTGGGCGTGTCGAGGTGCTAATCCTTCCTCGCATGCGTAATCGACTTCGAATCCGTTTTCTCAAAGTTCGTGGACCAAAAAGCCTTTATTTAGTAAATTAAATGTTTTATTAAAACAAAGGTGACCCGATCACACCAAATAAAGATCGGTGGCGACTCCTTTCCTTCCCTTTCTTTTCAAAAATTGAGTCAACCGCGTCGTTCACTGTTTCACAAAAAATGGTTCTGACGACTTGGCGACTCCTTTGGGACTCGAGGTCAAGCCATAGATTGATTGATTTTGTCCTTTTAATTAAAATGGTTTTGGAAAAATCATGCTTTTCTTAATGCACCTTCAATATTAGCCTCGTAAATACTTTGGCATTGCATTGCATGACCGTTGTGGTCACACCTTTAAGTGGGAGCGAGAAGCTATGCCTTCGTGAGGTTTTCACCTCTGCCTGGGCTAGTGGACTACTTTCGGAATACGTCCGTACCTATGTCTTTGTGAAGTTTTCACTTCCGTATGGCCATAGGGAAATGTATTCCCCTGAACCGAACTCGATCCGTATGAGCCTATAATGGGTGAGGATCGAGGAATCTACTGGTTCGGGTACCTCGAACGTTAGAACTAAGCCGCATATAGCAAACCTTAGGAGTCCACCTTAGGTAGAGCTATGGCAAACCTTAGTGGTCACCTAGATAGGCGTTTGCTTATTTTACTTGCTTTATATTCCATGGTACTAACTTATTGTGTTTCTTTCTTTTTGTGCATATCATTTCATATTTTAAAGAGACATCGATTCACGGTCCATTTTTGAGTTAGGAAGCCGGTTATGGAAAGCGAATTCCTTGATCAAGTAGAAGACAATGCGGCCGTCCGCATATGGTCAGAGTAATGCCAAATAAAAAAAGGAGATAGCTTAGTCGAAGGGTATGTGTCGGAGCTACGGAACTTCACCAATATCAGTGTCACGCAGAACGAGCTCTAGGAGTTGAAAGAAATTTGGACTCAGTGGGATGATGAAGCGAAGCAGCTGTTCTATGGTACTTACGGCGACCTGCCTTACCTGCTTGATGTCAAAATAGATAAGCACCTGTTCCGAGCAATGACCCAATTCTGGAATGCCGCTTATAGCTGTTTCTCCTTCGGGAAGATGGATCTGGTTCCCACAGTTGAAGAGTATACGACCTTGCTACATTGCCCAAGAATTCAAGTTGACAAAGCTTATTCCAAGGCAGTTAATGGCCCAACCTTCGCGAAGAAGTTGATGAGTATCACCGGAATGAGCAAACAGTGGGTCTCGGCTAGAATGCAAAAGAAGGGCGAGGTAAATGCATACCACGGATATGTTTGAAAGACTGATCACGGCACATCCGATACACGAGAAAAGATAGACATCTTGGCCTTGTGTATTTACTGCTGGTAATCTTCAAAAGCTTTAAGGCACATTGATGAAGCGATTATTGATCTATTGACCGATTAGACAAAGGGTCACACCCATTCACGCCATCTTAGTTTGAAACATTCGGATCCTTGGCGCATGTCGGAGAATGGATGAAAGCGGGTTTATTGGATGTCTTGCATTGTTTATTGGCTTGGTTCCATAGTCACTTTTGGAAAATAGAAAGTATCCTGTCGGTTCATGTCGGAAAATTACTCCCGCTAGAAGAGATAGTAACTACGCCTAGAAGAGAGGATGTGTCAGAAAAAATTGGATCGCGCTCTTTCAAAACCTTCAAGAGGATGACATCGAGTGGAAGGCTCCTGGATGATTCCCGACGGGATCCTTTATCGTTCGGAAGATTTGGTAGGTTCCCTATTGGGAATTTGGGGTGCCACTTGCCTCGCCCTTTCTTTGGTCCTAAGACAGTATAGTTCAAGACAGTTTGTACCAACGACATACGGGCTAGCTCAATACGAGTTCTCATATGAAGGGGGAAGCTATAAGAAAAGAGTTAAAGAGATTTCTAGTGCCTGGAATCAGATTCACAGAATGAGGAGATTATCTACGAGGCAGGGCGACCACGAATACATTGAATGGAGGGCTAGGAGAGTCAATGATAACATTCCTGAACCAAATCCAGAAGGCACCCGATCAAGAGAAGAATGCATGCGTGTGGTCCCATCAGAATTAGAGATTGTGAAGCAAGATTTTGAACGGATGAGTTCGAAACTCGGGAAAAGGATTGAAAGGTTGGAAGAAGAAAAGATGCTCCTCCAATTAGAAGTGGACGGTCAAAAAATCAGAGGCTGAGAAACTCAAAAAAGAAAAATAGAAGGTAGAAGAAGACCGAGATAACTTGAAGACTGAGTATAAGAAGATACGCTTGCGATAAAGAAGCGGGATTAGGAAAAACTTGAGCGATGGCAACAAGAGGTCCAGAGGAAAGAGCCAAAGTTAGCGTTGGGAGAAAAAGTTTCATGAAATCTGAGCATAAAGGAAGACTTAGAGAAGGGTAGGACGGAAGACCAAAAAGAAAAAGGGATTAAAAGCTAGAATAAATGAGCTTGGCGATCTCTACACCACTATCGAGGTCGAGACTCGAAAGCCAACTAAAGTCAAGCTGAACAAAATAGAAAATGAAAGGTAGGGTTGAAGAGTTAGAATCGGCATTACATAGTAGCGAGCTCGGATTGAGCTTTTGGAAGCGAGAGAAAGGCGTTGGGAGGAGGAGCTTCGCCATTCTTGTGAGCAAGTTTGAGCCGGGACTACCTCATGGGTGAAGCAATAATCTAGATTCGAGTAGTGATCACCTCTGGACTTTGGTGAGGAGGTGACATATTGGGCATGAGATATGGACTACCATCGGGTCATGATGAAGAGCTAATCTCCACCTTGGAAAAATCAAAACCTTAGGTCTTAGAGGCGAGAACATATTTGTAATCTACTTTATGTAAAGGGTTTTGCCTTCTAATAAAGTTTTCTAAAATGAAGTTGATCGAATCGATGTCTTCTTCTGCATTCATGCATTTGCATTGCATCATATTACATGCATTAAAGTTTATATAAAAAAGGCCTAATTGGTTAAGATTAACGAGAGAGAAGAAAGAGAAATCAGGAACCGAACATTACTACGGGACTCGTGCTAAGACAAAGAAAATGGATCAAAGATTTGAACAATTTCGGAAGAAGATGCAAGAATAGATCAAGGAGCAAATGATGAAACTCCAGTAAGATATGATAGAATGGATGCAAGAGTCCCAAAATAACATGATAAGCCAAGCTGGCGCAACTATTGGCCAATGAGCGAGGAAAGGGCGCATTGCTCAGCTCGAGGAATAATGGCGACCACCTTACCCTCAAGGATTTACCCGCCAAATACCCAAGCACCACTAGAAATATGTCCCCAAAGGGCGCCTTTTGTTATCGAGCCACAATGCGAGTTGAGACCGCAATGCCGGTAGCACTTCCGATTGGTTCGAGCACTAATCCGGAGAAGGTCCGGCTAACCCTATAGTCCCGATTTTGATGAAATGGTGAAATGGATAAGGCAAAAGCAAACCTTCCCGGACAACTCGAGGATCGTTGTAAATGGTTAGAAGAAAAGTTTAAGGAAATAGAGGCTGGCGACCATCGCTATGGGGTGGGCGCTAAAGACTTGAGCCTAGTCCCGGACCTCGTACTTAGCCAAAGTTCAAGACCCAGATTTTGAAAAATACAATGGGACGATTGCCGAAGTGCACATCACAATGTTACATCGACGGATGGCGGGATATGTTAACAACGATCAAGCTGCTTATTCATTGTTTTCGGGATAGTTTGGTAGGGGTCGCGACCAAATGGTACAATCGGCTCGGTAGTACCCAGGATCAAGTCGTGGAAGGACCTAGCACGGGCCTTCACGAAACAATCTGAACGCGTAGCCAATATAGCTCTGATCGAATCACGCTCCAAAATATAGAGAAAAAGCCAAGCGAAAGTTTGAGCAATATGCCCGGTGGTGGAGGAAGTAGCCACACAAGTTCGATACCGCTCCTAGAAAAAGAGACAACCATCTTTGTTTATCAATACGTTGAAAGCTCCTTTCATTAATCACATGCTTGGAAGTGCCACTAAAAGTTTTTCGATATTGTCTTTGTCGGAAATGATCGAGAATGTAATCGAAGCGGTAAAATAGATTTGGAGAAAGTGCTAGAAAAGCGGTCCCAAGAAGAGGAGAATGATATAAACAACATAGGTAAAAGTTATTCAAAGCCTATTCTTGTGAGCTAGCCAAGGACTGTGACCCCGATCATCGAGCCCCTTTAGGCGAGTCCAACACAAGGCAAAATCTGAGAGAAAATCCAATTCACGCCTATCCAGGTCCATACAAGGAGATGTACGAAAATTATTTGATGCACATATTGTCTCCCCATTACTTAAAACCCTTGCAACCCCGTACCCTAAGTGGTATGATCACGCATACGGTCACGAATACCATGCGGGAATCGTGGGGCATTCTATAAACCTTGTCTCGCTTTTAAGAAACTAGTGGAAAGACTCATTCGGATGGGCGTTATAGAAGTCGATGACACCTCTTGCAAGGGACACCGCTACCTAATCACGGGTCAACATGATAGGCGAAGATCACGAGAAGAAGAGTTAAGAGGATATTTTCGATGTGAAAACCCCAATGAAACAGTGCGGAAGGAAATGATAAAAGGGATTGGTTGTGACATGTCCAAGGGAAAACATGAAGAAAAATGAAAAGGTGTGAATTTCATAACATGGAAGACACGAAATCCAAAGTTACTTGAGTTCGAATGATTGATACAGTCGATGGACAATAAAGAGTTAGAATTCTTTAAAAGCAATGAAGGTAGGAAAAGAGGGAAACATCATGCGTTGGAGGATGAGTTAGCGACAAAAGCCTCGAAGGCAAGCTATCCTTTAGTCACCATCTCACGATCAAAGGGTGGCGGAGTAAAATAAATTCGAAAATCGTGATTGAAAGCTCTCGCTTTTTCATCGAAGACAACCAAAAGACTCACGGGGTTATAAGCGCAGCGTGACGATTCACGAAAAGGGGTCCGTCCACAAAGGGAGCAGGAGTATCCTAAGATCGTGATCCAAAACCTCTGACCTTTTCATATAAGGATGACAAGAAGGTCTCCTGGAACTATAAGCGCAATGTGATGATTCACGAGAGGAGATTTGCCCAACACTACAAAAGAAAACCAAGAGGAGGCTCCTACATGCGATGGAAAGCGCTACGACTTGTCAAACACAAGAACGAAGCACTCAAAAGGAAAAACTTGATGGAAAAACAAAAGAAAGAAAAAGGGACCAAGCAAGAGACACATATAAACAAACCAGTGAAGGAGGAAGAAGCTAGGGAATTCTTAAAGTTTTTGAAGCATAGTGAATACAGTGTCATAGAAGCGACTACATAAGCAGTCGGCTCGCATATCGGTGCTAGATTTACTATTAAGCTCTGAAGCACATCGTAACGCGCTGATGAAGGTATTGAATAAAACTTATGTTGCAAATGATATAACAGTTAACAAGCTAGATCACCTAGTTAGCAACATAAGTGCTGATAACTTCATTTTCTTTAACGATGATGAGATCCCTCTGGGAGGTACGGGTTCCATCAAGGCTCTCCACATTACCACGTGGTGCAAAGGATACACATTACTAGGGGTACTAGTCGATAACGGATCGGCGCTCAATGTCCTGCCATTATCAATGTTGAATCGGTTACCCATTGATAGCTCTCACATGAAGGCTTGTTACAATGTAGTAAGGGCATTCGATGGAACTGAAAGAAAAGTCATGGGGAGGATCGAAGTACCTCTTTTAATCGGCCCAAGTACATATGAAGTAGATTTCATAGTGATGGATATCCGGCCGTCGTATAACTGTTTGTTGGGGAGACCTTGGATACACTTTCGTGAGAGCGATCCCTCATCCTTGCACCAAAATTGAAATTAATCACGGAAGGCGTTTGGTAACAATAAGCGAAGAAGACATCATCATATGATAACCAACGATCGCCTTATTTAGAAGCAAATGATGAAACAATGAATGTTCCTTTTGCTCTTTGGAATTAAATCAACATAATATTCATCCTCGAGGAAACAAGATCCCATTACCTCAATTATCCAAAACCACAAGAATGGGTTTGCAATTAATGGTCAAAAATGGGGTCGTGCAGGAAAAGGACTAGGAAGGTATCTCTACAGGAGGAATCGAAGTCCCAAGGTTGAAGGAAAAAGAGACCTCTTTGGCTTAGGATTCAAACCGAGCGCCAAGCAAAGAAGAAGGAGTTAGAAAAGAAGCAAGAAAGAAGGAAAGCGCGCTTGGGTGGAGATGAGATTAAATGGGAACCGATGATAATTCCTCATATTCGTGAGACTTTTATATCAGGAGGGGTAATCCATCCAGGACGAGAAACGTAAAATGAAGAAATCGTGCATGTCAACGCTATATCTGAGGGGGAAATTGAGGAAGAAAATTGGAATGGCATCCACCCTATGAGCAGTGCGTTCTAAACAACTGGACTGCGGAGGAGATTCCTGTAGCTTTTAGAACTCATTCAGAGTAATACTCGAAACACACTTATTGCTTTAAGTCTAGAAGCAATAAGAGTCCCTTTTGTGAAACATTATTTTGTATAAGACATCGTTATTTCCAATAAAATACATCTCCGCCATCTTTTGAGCAAATTTTCTTTTATGTTCATTTCATTCATTCATTATTCTTTCTTTAGATATTCTTCTAAACATTTCTATTCTTCATTTATCATACCAATAAACATGCTTAGATTCTATGATTCTATGAGCCTCTATTCATTTCCATAACAGGTCCCCAGATATCAATGATTTGAGTAACGCTACCAATGACTCAGAATGTCCTTTTGAGCAAGATATGGGTGCGGAAGATTTTCAGGATTTTGGAGATGACCAAGGCTGTGATTTAGCTCCTGAACTGTTAAAGATGGTAGAACAAGAGGAGAAACAAATCGTACCTCACAAAGAATCAGTGGAATAGTGAATCTGAGAGATGGACAAGAAAAGAAAGAAGTGAAGATTGGAGCTAGTATCACCACAGAGACAAAGCAAGACCTCATTGAGTTACTCCAAGAATTCAAGGATGTCTTTGCATGGTCATATCAAGACATGCCCGGACTAAGCACTAATATCGTGGTACACCGTTTGCCCATAAAAGAAGAATACAAGCCAGTCCAACAAAAACTTCGGAGGATGAGGCGGATGTTTCTTGAAAATAAAGGAAGAGGTTAAGAAGCAATTTGACGAGGTTCTTGCAAGTGGTTAAGCACTTGGATGGGTAGCCAATATCGTCCCGTCCCTAAGAAAGATGGGAAAATGCAATGTGTGTGGACTACGAGAGATCTAAACAAGGCTAGCACGAAGGACAACTTTACATTACCTCATATCGACACCTTGGTGGATAATCTGACGAGTTATTCATTGTTCCCATTCATGGATGGCTTCTCGACATACAACCGGATAAAGATGCTTCACGAAGACATGAATAAAACCACATTCATAGCCATGTGGGGAACCTTTTGCTATAAGGTAATGCCATTTGGGTTGAAGAATGCGGGAGCAACATATCGAGAGCCATGATGACCCTATTCCATGACATGATGCACAAAGAAATTGAGGTTTACGTCGGCGATATGATTGCCAAGTCTCGGATCGAAAAGGAGCATATCAAGTCTTAAGGAAATTATTTTTGAGGTTGAGGAAAGTCCAACTAAAGCTTAACTTGACAAAGTGTACCTTGAGCCGGTCGAGAAGCTGCTAGGATTTATAGTCGATGAAAAGGGATTGAGGTTGACCAGGACAAAGTCAAGGCTATACAAGAATTGCCTCGCCTCGCATACAAAAAAGAAGTTCGAGGTTTCTTAGGAAGATTAAATTACATTGCTCGGTTCATTTCTGGCCGGTAGAAATGTGACCCCATATTCGTCTTCTTAAAAACACAATCCGGTGTGTGGGACGAGGAATGTCAGAAGACCTTCGACAAAGTAAAGCAATACCTTTCCAATCCTCCGGTATTGACACCGCCTAATCCAGAGAAGCCTTTGATACTCTATTTGACGGTACTTGCTAATTCAATGGGATGTGTACTCGGCCAGCACGATGAGTCGGGAAAGAAGGAAAAGGCAATATACTACCTCAGTAAAAAGTTCACTGAGTGTGAAACAAGGTACTCACCAATTGAGAAAATATATTGTGCCTTGGTCTGGACAACTCGAAGGCTGAAGCAGTACATGTTGTATCATACGACCTGGCTCATCTCGAAGCTAGACCCGCTGAAATACCTAATGGAATCAACTACTTTGAATGGACGGATGCCCCTATGGCAAATTTTACTTTACGAGTTTGACATAGTTTATGTAAACGAGAAGCGATAAAAGGAAGTGCAATAGTGGATTTTACGGCTAGTAGAGCTCGGCGATTATGAGCCTTTGGACTTTAATTTCCTAATGAAGACCTAATGTGCGTAGCAACCACCGAAGAAGATACCACGAAAAGTCGTCCTTGAAACCGAACTTGACGGGGCATCGAATGCTATGGGTAATGGAATTGGGGCGATTCGGTGTCCCCAAACGGAGATCATTACCCATTTACTTGTAAATTGGATTTTGATTGCACAAATAACATGGCGAGTATGAAGCTTGCATCATGGGTATTCGTCTTTGCTATAGAGCGTAAAATTAAGGTCTTTGAAGTATCTGGAGACTACAGTATTGGTAATTTATCAACTTAAGGAGAATGGGAGACGAGAGATCCTAAATTGGTCGAATACAAAAGGTTGATCCAAGAAGCGATCAAAGAGTTTGATGAAATCACTTTCGATTACCTACCAAGGGGCGAAAACCGGATGGTGATGCTCTAGCCACATTGGCTTCTATAGTGCGAGCAAACAACAAGGAGGATATGAGGCCTATACAAATGAGCATTTATGAGGCCCGGCCCATTGCTACAACGTGGAAGAAGATGAGCAAAATAATCACCGTGGTATCACGATATACTACAATCGTGAAAGATCATAAATACCCGATCAAGCAGCAAGAAAATGACAAAAGGGCGTTGAGAAGACTAGCACGTGACTATGTCTTGAGCGGAGAGATCCTATACAAAAGGAGAAAGGATCAAGTGCTATTGAGATGTGTGGATAGCGCCGAGGCTAAACAGATCCTAGAAGAAGTCCATGAGGGTGTCTGTGGAACACATGCCAATGGGTTCGCAATGGCAAGACAAATCATGAGATTTGGGTATTATTGGTCTACCATGGAAAGAGATTGCATTGATTATGCTAAGAAATGTCATAAGTGCCAAATTTATGGGGACAAGATTCATGTACCACCCTCACCTTTACATGTTATGACCTCCCCATGGTCTTTTTCTATGTGGGGCATGGGCGTCATTGGACCAATCTCACCGAAAGCTTCCAATGGACATCGGTTCATCTTCGTGGCAATTGATTACTTCACTAAATGGGTGGAGGCCACTTCATATGCCAATGCGACAAAATCAGCGGTCAGCAAGTTCCTAAAAAAGGAGATCATATGTCGATATGGAATGCCTGAGAGGATCATATATGATAATGTGTTAAACTTGAACAACGACATGATCACGAAAGTCAGAGGCAATTCAAGATCGAGACATCACAATTAAATCACCATATCGCCCAAAGATGAGCAGTGCGATTGAAGCGACTAATAAGAACATCAAGAGGATAATAGGAAAGATGGCTGAGACTTACAAAGACTGGCATGAGAAACTACCATTTGCCCTTTTCGCCTATCGAACGTCAGTCAGAACCTCCACCGGGGCAACTCCTTTCTCATTGGTTTACGAAATGAAGGCGGTGTTACCCATCGAAGTTGAAATTTCGTCCCTTCGAGTATTGTCCGAATTGAAATTGGATGAAGCAGAATGGATCCAAGCATGATATGATCAATTGAATCTGATCGAAGAAAAGAGGCTGAAAGCTATCCATCATGGTTAGATGTACCAAAAGCGAATGATGCGAGCATACAACAAGAAAGTGCATCCATGAGAATTCCACGAGGGAGACTTAGTTTTGAAAAAGATTCTCCCCATACAAAAGGATTTCAGAGGGAAATGGATGCCGAATTGGGAAGGACCTTATGTGGTGAAAAAGGCTTTCTCGGAGGGCACTAATCTTGGCCGAGATGGATGGGAAAAAGCTACCCAATCCCATAAATTGATTCGGTTAAAGTATTATGCCTGAAGAAGGGAAAGGCTAAAGTGAAAACCGAAAAGGGTGCTTTAAGACCTAAAAAAAAAATCAGAGAGGCCAAAGTGAAAACCCGTAAAGGGCGTTTTGAGACCAAAGGGGCCTTGGGTCGAAAACCCGATAAGGGCGGCTCAAATTTACATGAAAGAGGAGGTATGTGACAATTTTTGTTCTCCCAGAATTAGCAAAAGGAGAAATGTTACACCTCGGAACATTTACAAAGCACTGCAGATCTCCAAACGTCTATTCAGCTCAAAATGATCTTCGGAAGGATTCAGCGGTGAAGCTCAGCCTGCAATATCTGGGGCACTTACTTTTTCATTTTACTCATTTTTTGTACTCCAATAATATTTGCTTTTGTTGATTTAATCCAATTCCATTCTTCATAAATTCCATTGTTATTTTAAATCTTTGAGTTGTTTACAATTGAAATAACGACCCATTGACCCATAATGCTTCCATAAAAGGAGTCCCGCCTATTACTCTGGAAGTCTCTAAACAGCGTAGGAACCTAAAACAAGACTGTTGTTTAAGAATCACCACATTTAGGGGTTGGAAACATTCAAGGAAGAGGAGTCTAAAATCATGACTATCTCCCCAGATTTTCTGACATAGGTATCAGACGAAATATTGTATCTGTGCCGTGACCTCGACGAGCGAATGAGCAATTACAGCCCTGAGCTTTTAAAAAGACATCATTCTCATGACATCCTGCATTCATGCAAATGTCCTCCATAATATCATTTAGTTAGGAGCATTCGATCTCTTACAATCATTGCATCTTAATCATCATTCTCATGACATTCTGCATTCATGAAAGTGTCATCCATGTCACACGTAGTTAGGAGCATTTGAGTCATTCTGACCATAGCATCCTCACCATGTGGCATAAACACAAACATATAAAATCGAGTCTATAGGATATGTCCCTAGAGGACGGTGTAGCAACACTATTGAAGATTACCCTATTGCCATTGACCAGCAGTAGAATAGATGTAAGATCGTCTTATTACCATTGACCAGCAGTGGAATAAGTTGAAGATTATCCTGTTACCATCAGCCAGCGGTGGAATAGGTTGAAGACCATCCTATTACCACTGACCAGTAGTGGAATAGGTCAAAATTGTAGGTCTAGTCGCCCTAACCAGTAGTGGGGCAAGATCGAAGGAAAATTGTGGCTCCCTAACCGGTAGGGAACATGATTTAGGCCACCATCCTATTACCATTGACCAGTAGTGGAATAGGTCAAAATTGTAGGTCTTGTCGCCCTAACCAGTAGTGGGGCAAGATCGAAGGCAAATCGTGGCTCCCTAACCAGTAGGGAACATGATTTAAGCCACCGTCCTATTGCCACTGACCAGCAGTGGAATGGGTCAAAAGAAAATTGTAGATCTTGTCACCCTAACCAGTAGTGGGGCAAGATCGAAGGCAAATCGTGGCTCCCTAACCAGTAAGGAACATGATTTAAGCCACCGTCCTATTGCCACTGACCAGCAGTGGAATGGGTCAAAAGAAAATTGTAGATCTTGTCACCCTAACCAGTAGTGGGGCAAGATCGAAGGCGAATCTTGGCTCTCTAACCAGTAGAGAACACGATTTTGGCCACCCTCCTATTGCCACTGACCAGCAGTGGAATAAGTCAAAAATTGTAGATCTTGTCACCCTAACCAGTAGTGGGGCAAGGTCGAAGGCAAATCTTGTCTTCCTAAATAGTAGGAAGCATGATTTAAGCCACCGTCTTATTGCCACTGACCAGCAGTGGAATAGGCTGAAGATTATCCTGTTGCCATTAACCAGTAGTGGAACAGGTTGAAGATTACCTTATTTCCATTGACCGGCAGTGGAATAAGTTGAAGACTATCTTATTTCCATTGACCAGCAGTGGAATAGGTCAAAAATTGTAGATCCTGTTGCCTTAAACAGTGGTGGAGCATGTTCATCCTATCCTCTCGGCTAGCAGTAGAACAAGCTGAAGATACAAATCTTATCTTGAAGTCACAGTAGAGCAAGTTAAATCTCATACCCCGAAGATACGGTGGAGCAATGAAGCGAATCGAGGCTGCAAATCCTACCTCTCGGAACAGACGACGGAGTGGATCAAAGCACGAGAGGTGATAGACTAGAACGAGGTTATTTGAAGAAGACGCGGATCAAGAAGCCAAGACTTAGCTAGGCCTGGGCAAAATGGGTTCTTTTAAAGTCTTTGCTCCATTTTCGTTACACGACAATGAGCAAAGAGGGGCAGCTGTAGAACCCAAATTTGCTGGCCCAAAATAAATTAAACAAACTAACCCAATAACAGACCCAAACCCATTTTTACAACCCAAACCCAAAACAAAATAAAAAAGGGGCCCAAATGGCCCAAAACCAACCCCAAACACTCAGCCAAAAATAGAAAACCCTAGCCCCCTTTTTGCCTCTGCGCCGAACCTACCCTCTGACAGCCACCTGCTCCCTGCACCACCGGCCACCGTCGCCTCCTCCACCTGCTCCACTTGCTCCCCATGCCCTGCAAAAACGAAAAGAACACGCAACATGAAGTAGAGAAGCAATAATGAAAAAAAAAACATTTGTAATGGCTATAAAAGCCAAGGAAAAAACAGATTGTAAAAAAAACTTGGGTGATTTTTTTTCTTTCCGAAATCAATACAAAGAACAGAGTTTCAAACACCAAAAAAAAAAAAAAAAAGAAAAAAAGAAACGAAGATTCAAATACAAAAAAAAAAAAAACAAAGAAACGAAGTAGATCAGCGAGCGAGAAACAGAGAACAGATCGAAGAGGTGACTTTTCAAAACTTTATTTTTTATTTTTTTATTCGCGGAAATATACTTAAAATAAATATATAGACTAGTAAAAAATCAAAACAAATATAATAAAAAAGAAGAAAAAATATAACCTTTCGAATTTCCACCACAGTGTACGATGGTCGGAGGCCTTGACATCGGCGATGTCCGACAATGGGATTCCTACCGATTGCACCCACTGAGAGAAAAAAGAAAACAAAAGTCAGTTTTTTTTTTTTAAAGAGATGAAAAAATGAATTTTTTGGGTAGAAAAGAGGCTTATATAACCAAGTTAAAACGACGCCGGCCGTTTTGGCCGGCGTCCAAAAGCCCAAAAACGACGTCGTTTGCCCGGGATCCGCGTCGACCAACCATTTGAAGGATCCGCGTGTTTTTAATCGATGGGTTAATTTCATGTTCGGTCCTTCCGCATTTTTATACTTTTACAATTAAATTTTTTCGCTATTGCAATTTCACCCCGAAAACTTTAAGCGGTTATAAGTCAGTCCTTTTTAAAACGCTGCTTACGCCATCTGGGAAATTTAAGCTCCTCGTCCCGACTTTTTTTATGCGTTCTTTGTTTGGTCCTTTATTTGCTTAAAATGTCCAATTTGGCCCTCTTACTTCAGTTTTAATCTCAATTTGACCCATTTTCCAAATTATTTCGCAATTTCTACTATTTCCACTATTATTTAATACTGACTACTTATTATTGTTATTCATTGTTATATATTTATTATTATTATTATTATTATTATTATTATTATTATTATTATTATTATTATTGTTGTTGTTGTCATTTTTTATTTTTTATTATATGTAAGTGACTACTATTATGTTTATTATTACTTTTTATTAAAGTATCATTATTTCGTTTTATGACTATTATTCCCATATTATTACCATTATTTTATTTCATTATTATCACTACCATTATTATTATTATTATTTTCATTTATATTTTGTTAATTACCGTTATTGTTACTATTATTATTATTATTGTTTTTCTACCAATATCATTAATATTATTATATCATTATCATTTTTTTACATTTTGTATCATTATTTTTATTATTAGCATTTTATTATTATTCTTGTCATTTTATTATTATTATTATTTTCTATTACTACTATCATTACTTTAAATGTATCGTCGTCATTATTTTTTTATTTTTACTATTATCATTGCATTATTATTATTATCATTTTATTATTGAACAAATTAATTTAGTATTGTTACACACCTCACTCTTATTTTTATTACGCAACCTAGTTCTGTAATTTATCTTTTTACCAAACCGTATTGCATTCACCTTTACCCGGTTTGTCAAGTTTTCAAACAATCAATATTCTGTATTAACACTTCGAGAGAATCGAGCCCTAACTTCTTGGGTCCCGGTTTTTCTCGCTTAAGTTAAACAACGAATATCCTTTCAAAGTCACAAATTCCAGCTTTTAAATTGACATTTCGTGTTAGCAATTCGAGTGAATCGAGCCCTAACTTACTGGGTTCCGGTTTCTTCTCGTTTAAAGCTAAACAACGGGATGTCTCTTTTGAAATTGCAATTTAAATTTTAAAACAAAATACTTGATCTCGGAAATTCGAAATGTCGCGCCCTAACTTACTGGACTCGACATCTAGATACTTCGAGATGAGCTTCTTTTTCCTAAAAATAGAGGCAATCTTCCGTATTTGAAATCTCGAGAAATCGAGCCCTAACTTACTGGGTTCCGATTTCTCATTTGACGAATAACGGAATATCCTCTTCAAAAACGAAAATCAAGTTTTAAAAGACGAGCTTAGTTTCGGGAGTCTAAAGTATTGCGCCCTAACTTACTGGACATGATGCTTTATCTCTTCGATAATAAGAGAGTCTTAACGTCCCTTTCAATTCCATCAAATTTTGAAAATAAAAAGCATTGTATTTTCGAACCCTTTCAAAGTTTTCAAAGGACATCAATCAATCAGTTTGGTACCAATTTTGGGCGTGTCGAGGGTGCTAATCCTTCCTCGCACGTAATCGACTTCGAATCCGTTTTCTCAAAGTTCGTGGACCAAAAAGCACTGTTTTAGTAAATTAAATGTTTTATTAAAACAAAGGTGACCCGATCACACCAAATAAAGATCGGTGGCGACTCCTTTCCTTTTCCTTTCTTTTTCAAAAAATTGAGTCGACCGCGTCGTTCACTGTTTCATAAAAAAATGGTTACGACACCTTGGATTTTGTATCCCCGTTTGGAGGTCTTTTTAATTAATGAATTCATCGACTTAGCAATAGAAAAAGAAACATATCCAGAACTTGTGTAAGAAATACCTTCAAGAGATAAAATAACATTGAGTGAAACAAGTATGAATTCTTGGGCAACCACAAGACTCCACCAGTGTGACAAATACAAAAGCTAAAGGCTATCAATCAAGATAAATTGTTTCAGGAGTGTTGGAAACTAGAAAGATGAATTTAACGGAAAAGTTACACTGTCGGTTGTAATTGTCCTAGACATTGAACTACTAGGATTGGTATCCCATGAATGGATCATGTCATCTATTTCAGATTCTTTATCACCACAGTCTTCAATAACAGTTCCACCTAAAGCTTTAATCATCTCCAGCTCCATTGCTACTTGTTTCATGGTGAGTCTTTTCTTTCCATTAAGACTCAAGCATCTTTTTGCTAGCAGAGCCACAACCATATTCTCCTGTTCTGGACCTTCCTTTACTACCATTGGATCGAGAATGTTGAATAAGGAATTCTCCTGCATTGAATGCAAAAAATAAGTTACCAAGCTTCTCACTGGCTCTGATTGGTTTGCGGAGATGGGCTTTTGTCCTGTTAAAAGCTCAATAAGAACAACTCCAAAGCTATAAACATCACTCTTCTCTGTAAATTGATTTGTTTGAAAATATTCGGGATCCATGTATCCAACAGTTCCTTGCACCCGAGTGGTTAAATGTGTCTGTTCAAGTGCAACTGATCTTGAAGTTCCAAAATCTGATACTTTTGCCCTATATTTATCATCCAAAAGTATGTTACTAGACTTGATGTCTCGATGATAAATAGGAGCAGAAGCAGCTGAATGCAAATAGAACAAGGCATTGGCAATTTCAATCGCAATTCGTAAACGCATTCCCCATGTCAATGGTAATTCTTCATTTTGGTTACGAATGAGATCGTATAATGTACCATTTGGGATGAACTCATACACCAATAGAGGAACTTCAGCCTCTAAACAACACCCTAAAAGCTTAACCACGTTCCTGTGATTAATTTGAGATAAAATTATCACCTCGTTAATGAACTGTTCAACCTTCTTTTCATCAAATTTCTTTCCTTCCACCATTTTGGATTTCTTAATAGCCACAATGCTTCCATTTATTAGCATTCCTTTATAAACAGTCCCTTGACCTCCTTGACCAAGGATTCGGTTTTCATTATAATGATCCGTCGCCTTTTCCATCTCTTTTGAAGTAAATAACTTAATTTTTTCAACATTACCTTCATTGCTAGACAAATGTTGTTGCAGTAACAAACCTCCATTCCTTTTGAAGTATTTCTGCTTCAGAATGATTTTTTGTTTTCTTTTGAGGACTTTGTACACACTCCACATTGCGAGTAGTAGAAATAGTGTCCCAATACTAGTGCTGCAACCTATATAGATATAAGAAACATAGTTAAAAGGTAAATCTGAAAATTAGAATCAACAATGAGAGAACCTTCGCATCATCCATTGTATTGATATTCAACTCTTACGAATTTAATGATAAATAATTGTTACTGCCTCATGCATTCAAAGTAAATATAACACGGCTTGAATTGACATAATCCAATAACCATAATGATTCCACTTTAAAAACAAAAAGTGTAAACCAGCACGTACCTATAATTATGCTTGTTAAGTTATGAGTATTTTGAGTTTGTTTCTTGCGCTCACAACGAAATCCCGTACTATTATATTCATAATGATCAGGAGGGCAAGACTTCCACGAGCAATAGTTGCTAGGGGTATTCAAACAAAGCATGCGACAATACTGATAATCCCCACAATTCCCATCTGTCATTTAAGAATTGAATAAAAAAGTTATAATCATATTATTCGATTAAAGTGTCTAGAGATCTTTATGCTAAACAGATCAGATCAAATTAGTTATTCTATTATTAAACGGACCAATTTAGTACTTATACTATTAAAAATAATCAAATAAGTTTAAATTATAAAAGAGTTAATTTTACGGTATAAAAAATGTCTTAATTTTTTTCAAAATCTATTCTATTTTAAACAAAATATTTCATTTACGTAACCATAAAAACTTTAAAATAATTAACTCTATTAAAATATATGTAAATTATATTTCAATTTGATTTTTTATTTTTTAATAGTACAAGGATTAAATTAATCTATTTAATAGTACAGGACTAATTTGATCAAATTCTATAATAAAGAAACTCTTAGATCCTTCATCCATATAATGCAATAGATATTAATTAATTAATGCATGCAGTATATACATTTCTGGCAATGTAGATGTTTAAGAATTTTTACCAATAAAAATATTTATAATTATATGCAAAAGTATATATTTTTATAGATTCACTTCAATCAGTGTAAAATTAAATACATCAATATAAAATTAAAGTTATTTTACTCCTTTTCATATCTCTTTGTACGGTTAATATTTTGACAATCCAACCGTTGAATTTAATATTTTATTCATATAAATCATTCATGTCAAATTTGATATAAATTAAAATTTTCAACTTTTGTTTAATGTAAAAATATTCAACCGTTGAATATATATTAATATATTGAGTATTGTAGATCAATATGATAGAAATATCAAATCGATTTAAAATTTACATGCATTACAAGTACAAATATAACCATAAATTAAACAGTTGGATTATTAAAATATTAATTATATAGAGGATACAAAAGATGTAAAACAACTTTCATTTTATACCTATGTAGGTGAATTACTCCCCATATTTTTATACACTTATATATATATATATATATATATATATATATATATATATATATCAAGTTTTCCATACTTTATTAAATATGATTTTGTATCTTGAATCTTCAACTAATTAATATAATTTAGTTATGATATACCTCGACCAATAATAACTAAATTATGATATACTAACGATGTGAGTGAAAAAAATTATGTAACAATTTATTTAATATATATATATATATATATATATATATATAAAAAGAGTAGATTGAAATAGTAAAGTTAAGTAATAGCTACTAAGGTGTCTTTGTTAAAATTTTATTATCCTCATTTTTCTAGATTTTAGTTAAAATATAAAATGATAAAATACTCTCATAATAATATTTGATCTTTATTTTCATAATTTTTCAACTGAGTCGAGATTGAGTTGATGGGTGACACCAATTTAAATAGCCCTTTAAAAATAATATTAATTTAAGGTACACCCATAATGGGATTGGAAAAATTATGTAATAGACATATTTATTAGAATCTTATATAAAATTAAATGAATCACTTATTGAAATGATAAATCTTAAATCTTAAAAATTTTCGTGGAAGGTTCAAAATCTTAAATTGATTGTCAATTTTATATAAAAATTTAAAAGATGTGAATAACCTATTTTAATTTGTTAAATAAAAAGATAATATAGATATAAGAAAAAAAATTCTTTAAAAAAACATTGATTCATACCTTCGCATGACGTCGAATAAATGCGAATATCCCTATCACACACGCACAGATGATTAGAGCTCAACCTTGACCAGCAATATTCACCATCGGATGTACAAGAAGTGTTCGAACCATCATTCAAATGGCATTCTCCAAATATTGGTGTGCCCCATTGCAGTTGTGTTGGGACATGCGTCCTACTGCTTATATCAGAATCTTCTAAATCATAGTCATCAGAAATCATGGTCGCAAATCCGTATGATCTTTTCCTCTTATAATCACTAGAATCAACCCTACAACTCATGTTTACGAAGAATGATCTAAGACCCTGAGGAATATTGACAGGACAGCCAGCAATAGAGGAAGTCTCGTTATTAATCCTACAACTTGGTTGCAAACATCCGGTTATAAGATTACCCATTTCATTGTCAAAAACAGTAACCATATTACCGCAACCTGAAGACCAAAAAATGTTGTCGGAATCTGAATAGTAAAAGCGGGTGCCAGTTAGGTTGAGACTCATCCCATTGTGATGGTCCTTTCGGCAGTTGAAGTAAGTTATTGGATGGTTGACCTTGATGGTGCCGTACAAAAAATCAAATTCCAGTATTTGTAGATTCGTGTCATTTATGTTTAAGAAAGGAACTTTTCCCCCGTTGGCGGTTTTGCTGCAAATTACTTCAAACGAATCGCCAGTTTCATAATCTTGGTCCTTCATTCTAAAGGGGTAGTGAAAAGTAACATTTCCGCATGACCATACCTTGTCGGTGTTGACGTTGATAGGTCCTAGTCCTGGTCTTCCGCATACTGCGGATTTAGCAAAAAGGAGTAAATCGTAAAATCTACTAAATATATGTAAATCCAAATAAGAGTGAGTAAAGCTCAATTAGATTTGAAATATAAAAAAAATTCAAATTTTAAGTTAATAAAATTGAATTATTCGAATTTTTCGAGTCAACTCGAATAAGTAATTCGAGTTTCAAGTTCAAATTGAGTTGAATTTTACAATTAGAATAATTCGAATAACAAATTAGTGTATATATCCTTTACATCACTGTTAAGTTTGAAAATGAGCAAATTGGTCTCTCTCAACAAAAATTTAAAAAAATTCAAAATAATTTTCAAAAATTCAAAATAATTTTTAAATTTTAAAATATTTATAAAAATTTAAAATTTATATTTTAAAAAATTATAAGAAATTCTAAGATTATATAAAGAAAATTAAAAATTAAAAATTTTCTAGAATAATAATTTTGGGACCTAAATAAGTTAATTAATGATTCAAGTTTATCATACTAAAGTATTTTTTATTTTGCTTTGAAAAGTTTTCAAATATATATGATTTCAAATTTATATGATTTAATAAGAAACTAGTTATACTTTGTAACAATGTTTTAATTTGATATGTTTAATTTTTTTAATTTAAATCAAAAATTTTACTCGATTCATTAGACTCAAATTTCATTTCACTCGACTCAATTCAAAAAAATTCAATTGAGTTAAGATAATAAAATAGAATTTGTCAACTCAATTAACTCAAAATTATATATATATATATATATATATATATATATAACCAATATGAAGCCAACGGTGTCCTTGATCTCCTAATTAAGTGAACAAATTAGTTAACTATACCTTTCTGCCTCTCTCAAAAGAAATAATAATTTAACATAAACACATTAACCCTTGAATAAATGTAAAAATTACATTTTAACTCCTCTAAAAATAATAATTTAATTTAATTTAATCTCATTTAAGGATTAATTCAAGTTTTTGGAGTACAAAACTTTTAGGTATAAATTTTTGAAGGCCAAAAATATTAATATACAAAATGAATGATCCTAAAACTTTTTTAGAACTTATATAATTCTAAAGACTGTTTTTAAACAATTAGCAAAATCTATATATTAACTGAATTAAAAGAAGAAGACTAAAAGCCAAGCAATTGAAGTGACAGCGCATGACTGACCTCCGTCACTGCAATAGGTGGAATTCCAGTTGAGCACGGCCGGAACATGCGTAGTTCCAGTATTGATGCCAGTTGGTAATGGGTAAGCAGTACGGAAAGAGTATCCGCTAAAGATGAAAGCAGATGCGCATCTTTTGCTGTCAGGATACATGGCGCTCATGTTTACGGTATAGGAAGTGAGATTTACCGTAATTTGAGTAAAGCAGCCAGATTCAGAAGCACCATCGTTACACCTTGGTTGAATGCAGCCGCCAAGTGAAACAGCTTCGTTACTTAAAATAGTAGCCAAATTTCCGCAACCTACTGACCCGAAATAATTCCTCTTACTTGAGAAGAAAAATGGAGTGCCTAAGAGATTGACCCTCCCACTAACCTGGTTTAAACGACCACAATTAATGTAAGTAACTGGATTGTTGATGAGAATGGCGTTGGAATATAAGGCTTTTCCAAGTACCTCCAGATCGATGCCATTTACGTTTATGAAAGGCTTTTTCCCATTTTGGGTTTGGTTGCAAGTTACTCTAAACCAAGAATAAGTATAGCAGCTGCTATGGATTCCAAAAGGGGATGGAATTGTAATATTTCCACATACTTCTTTACCACAGGCAGGTTCTTGAGATTCTGCTGTTTGTAATATTGGGCACAACAGGAAGAGGAGTAGGAGGATGAAGTAAAGCGCTAAGTGAAAACCCATTTGCGTTGTTATTTTGTTTGAGGGAAATGAATGAAGATTTAAAGAAACAAAGGATGTTTGAGTGAGAAGCAAACGAAAAGTATTTGCTCACACTTTCCTTGAAGTTCCAGTATAAGTGCATTTGATTTGAGAATAATTCATTAATTTCTAAAGACTGTTGGATACAATTTTCCAGCTACACGTAAGAGGTCTCCATTCAAAGAGTTGGTTACGTATAAAAGGTAGAGTCGAGCCTTGACCCCTAATTTGTTTTATATTCCTTAAAATATTTTTACAATAGCATTAAGAGACAAGGATAATTTATGTTCCTCCCTTCAAAACTTTTAAATATTTCAAATCATACTGTAAAATAGAAAGCTTGATATTATAGATTAAATAAAATTATTTTTAAATTTTATTACTTAATATTAATTTAATTATATTAACAAGTAGATGAAATAAGTGATAAAAAAACTTAATTTAAACTGTACATCGAATAAAGATATATGTGATTATAATCAATTTTAATTAATTTTGTACTTTATTTTTATATAGATATATTTATATTAACTATTAAGTTTATACAATCCTAGTTGTCGATAAAGCTAGAAGGGAGGAGATAACAAAGAGTGAGCACTATCATTAATGAGTGATAGCAAAGGTGATTGTTCTTTACAACAACTTGAGAAGAAATCCCGAGGAATGTCACTTTTGACGCTGTTCCTATGATTAAAGGTTTCACATTTTTATTTATAGCCATGTTACCGATATATGTGAGTATTTTTAGACATTTAAGTGAAATACTCGATAAAACTCTCAAGTCAAGTTATATTTTATAATTTTTTCAATTTTTTAATAACCATTAATATTTTTTATATTTTTTATAAATTTGAATAACTTTTACATTGTTCTAAAATATTTTTAATAAATTGGCATGTAACATCAATATGCTTTCACATGGCATATCATATGCCAATTTTCATGACTAACAACGTATAATATTCAAATTAATCAAGAATTTTGATTTTTACTGAGTTTTTTTTCCATTTAATTGTATATTAATATTTATTACTTTATTAAAAATTAGTTTTTATGTAATTTTCTTGACAAAAATATGGAATTTGAATATGATATTTTAAAGAAAAGGCCAACTCTTTGGAAAATATAATTCCAAAAATTTCCGAGTCGTAATCTTTTGTGGAATGGAAAAGTATATCCACAAAATGATCGAAAAGGCTTTGGGCCACAATTAAATCAACATCTTTAAATGGTTATACCAAATTAAAGAGGGATTCGTCTTTGTCTTAAATTAAACCTCTGGAATTAGCATAATTTCATAAATTTTGTTTGCAATTGTTTGGAAATAAAAACAAGAAGGTGATTGGCTCATCTTGTTTTTTGTGAGAAAGTAAAATAGCAGCCAACATGCATGCATTTGTTTTGTGGAAAATTAAATTAAAACCAAGGAGGTATCATTATCAACAAATATGGACCATAAGAAGATTCATTCCTTTTACCAACAACATAGAAATTTCCATGAAAAAGTAAGTTCCATGGCATCCACTGAAGCAATGACAACAATTTGCCCCTATAACAATTGCAAAAACACCTTGACTCCTCTAGAAATCCATCAGTTTGGAAACTATAACATTTAAGCTACAACCAGATAAACATTTTAGAAATATCTGCTGTCCAAAGTCATCTTTGTTCATCTTCAATTTCGTCCTTATATAAACAAAACTCCAACATATAGAAAAAGAAACGAAAACCCTTGAAATCCTTAATATCAACAAACCATATTTATGCATAAGAAATTTATTTTATACAAAATAAAAATAAAATCGGTGTTTATTTTAAACAGTTCAATTACATTAACCCAAAACCATCAGGCTACCTTACAAACCCAATAGCCCAGATTTTAATTACCCACCAGACTAGCCCAAAACCCATTACACCCTCAGCAACTCAAACAGACCTGACCCAACAACTTAGACCCAACCTAAACCGGAGCCCAAAAGGCCCAACGCCTAAATGGAGACGTAGGGTTTCTGCTAACCCTCGCGCCACAAGCGAAGAATCCAAGATTCTATGCCAAGAAGCTTCAGCCCAGTCAACAAATGAAATCGCACCACCACCTCTTCCGGCCCTCGTTTGTGCCTTGATTCAGGCTTGAATCACCACCGTCGCAAGATTTCAAACCTGCAAAGGAAAGAAATAAGCAGCAACAGGGAATAAATCGTAGCAAAATAAGAAATCACAGATATGGAAATATACGAAAAGATATCTTTTCCATTTCTTTTATTTTGTTTTTGGGTATAAAACCCCTTGTAGAAATTTGTAAAAGGGGGGATTTTTTTTAAAGAAAAACAGAGATTATCGCAAAATACAGAGGCAAGACACAGAGAAAAAAAAAGAGATACAAACAAAAAAAAAAAACAACAACAAGTATACAGAGAATTACACAAAATTAGTAGGCTCAAAGTGTTGTCGAAAATCTATAGAGAAATAAAAGATTTCGTTTACGCAAAGGTGATTTCTTTTAAACCTGATGTTCTATTTGCTTTTTTTATTTATTTTATTTTATTTTTTATGTTGCAAATATAACTATTATTTCGAAAAAGTAAAAAGGAAGAAAAGAGATTCCCTGTTGACGACAGAAATCGGTGGCGCGTATAGCGCGTGGCCCCCAGAAGCTACAATCGGAACTGGCGAAGGACAAAGCCCCTGTAATGGCCTAAATTCAAGATTATCGGAATAATGGTTTCGTAACCATAAATCCGATTTAAAGAGAAATTTAATTCAATATATTTGCATGAATATTTATATGATAGGAAATATTTTTATAAATATTTATAAAATGGTAGTAATATGGTATTAAAATTTCGTTAGAAAATTTTAACGTATGGGTAGGTAATTAAATGAAAAGGACTAAATTGAAATGAAAGTAAAATTTGAATTATAGATTAAAAATTATAAAGGACCAAAATGGAAATTATGCCATTTTTAAATGTTGAGGTGGCATAAGCATAAAAATCTTAAGATTTTTATGTGATAAAATATATTATTATTAGATAATTATGTTAATATAATATTATATTATAAAATAAGTTAAAGAATAAAAGAGAAGAAACAGAGAAGAAAACGAAACAGAGAGCAGGGGAAAGAAAGAAAGAAAGAAAGAAAGAAGAAAAGGAAAAATAGAAAGTTTGAAGCTTGGAGTTTAATTTGGTAAGTTAATTTAGTCATTTTCTTTTAATTTTGATACTTTATAAGTTTTAGAACAAAGTTTTGATGAATTTAAGTTGAAGTTTTTGAAGTTTTAGAGTTTTGAATATAGCATATGATGAATAAAATGATGAATTAGTGGTTTAATTGAAAGAATTTGAAGTTAGAATTGGATAAAGGACTTAATTGTAAAACAAGCTATAAGAAAACAGTTTTGGGACAGCAGCAGTAGAGTAAGTTTGAAAATTCACCAAAAATCGCAGAAGTGGAATTAGAAGTTGAGTGAGATATTAAATTAAAGCTTATTGAGTCTATTTTCATATGAAAGAAACAAGGAAAGAAAATAAGTTCTGTATTTTGAGATATTTAGATTTTTGTAAGACTGGTTCAGAATGAATTCGGGTTCCCCTGTTTTAACTTTAGAAAATCATCAAAAATTGGATAAAAATAATTAGGGGCTTAAATTTATATGTTTAGAATTATTAATGAGTCTATTTTCAATATAAATAAACGGGAACATCATCCGAATCCTGTATGAAGAGATAATTAATTTTTAGTGAAGAAGGGTCAGAACTGTCAAACAGCAGAACAGGGTAAATTAAAGAATAAACTGTACTGATTGGCTAAACCAAAATTCTGAAAATTTTATGAGAATAAGATATATGAGTCTAGTTTCAGGAAAAATTAACGGATCTAAATTTGAAGTTCTGTAGCTCAAGATAAAAATAATTTAGTGACTATGACTCAAGTAAACAGTTTTGAATGAACTAAAAATAATAAAAGAATTATAGAAAATGCTACATGTGAACATGAAATGTATTGAATTGATAATTGAATTTATTTATTTAGATTCGGAAAACTCAAATACTGAAGCTAGATCGAGGAAAGGAAAAGTCCCGGATTAGTAGATTTTATATACGAACTAGTATCGAGGTAAGTTCGTAACTTGAATTATCTTCTTAAATGTTTGAAATGTATGTTATTGATATGAATATAATTTGAATGTTCATTGTATGAAAATTGATGAGACATTGATATATTTGATAAAAGTGGAAGAAATCCCAGTTGAATGAAAGGAAAATTGATGGATCTCTGAAAAGGAATTGACGGTAAAAGGATCTAGCCGGACGGGTGATCCTATCTGATATAGCCCTCCAAGAATATGTGGAAAATGGATTTAGCCGGATGGGTAATCCAATTAGGGTCTCAATTTAGCTCGACTGTAATTGGATCCAAGCTCATTAGAGTAGTTGTCGTTCTGAGGATTTAGCTTTGACTGGTAATCCCGACAATACTCTATGAGTTTATATTATGAGGATTTAGCTCGATCGGTAATCCATTGTAAGGATGAGGTTCATGGAGTGTGCTCTCTCAAATAAAAATGTGCGCACATGAATATGAATTAACGGACCCGGATTTGTACACTAAAGTGTACCTCTGAAAATCCATCGAAATTCTGAGTAATTCAACGGGATAAATATGGAAAAATAACAAGGAAATGGAAATCATGATATTGATGAGCTCATCAATCATAGTATTTATATTATCGATATATGAAAATTATTGGACCGACTTGAATGTTGAGTTTGTGAATGTTAGGGTAATAATGCATTGAATGGGTATATGAATGTTTATTGCTTGTATTGTAAATATTAGGTAAGTATAATTCTTGTTACATGGACTTACTAAGCACAAAGTGCTTACCCTATTTCCTTTTCCCTATTTTGTAGTGTGAAGAGCTCGGAGATCGGATCGGTGGGAGACTCATCACACTATCAACCCCAATATTTCGGTATTTAAAGAAACTTTAGTTTGGAAATGAATGGCATGTATAAGCTAATAAAATAAATGTTAATATGAAATGAATGTAAGGTCCACCATTGGTATGGCTAGCAAACCTTGGTTTGGTATGTGTTGATGTTATCTTATAAATATACATGAATTTATTTTGAAAATATGTTGAATTGGAATGGTCTCGGTTTAGAACTTATGGAAATGCTAGATATTTATAAATGAGTTATATTAAGTAAAAAAAATCGTAAACTCCGTAATGCCTCGCACTTATTCCGAATAACGAATACGGGTAGGGGTTATACCCCTTTAGAGGGTTTTTGAAGTATTTTTAAAAAAAAACTTTGAACTAAATGGTTTTTTTTAAAAAATTAATATTTATAAAAGAGATTGAACGACGTCGTTTTATCGTGGGCAAGGTCCGCGTCGACCATAAACCCGACCAGGATCCGCGTGTTTTGTTTAAAAGGGAAATTGCAATTTTAGCCCTCCTATTATTTTATTAACTTTAATTTCATCCAAATCAATGTTTTATTTTTTAAAATTTACCTCAAAAATCTGTTTAAATTTCAATCCAATCTTTTTATAATTAATTAGTATTTGATTATTTAATTAATATTATAAAATACATAATTATTTATTACTATTCATTTAAATATATTATTTTAATATCTATATGTGATAATTATTACATTTTATAATATAATACTATATTTTAACATGTTTTGTTTAAAATTTATTTTGTATATATATATATATATATATTTTATTAAAACTAATATTTGTTAATTATTAATTATTTGGGCTATAAGTATTAAGTTGCTAAATTATATATATATATGTGTGTGTGTGTGTGTGTGTGTTTTGTTATATAAATAATTTCTTGTTTTTTGTTTTACATGTATTTTTTGTTTGTTTAAATGTTTAGATATATCGTTCCTTTTTTGTTTGATTATGAAAGTTGCATTAACCATTATTATTTTATATTGTATGTGTATTTATTTTAATAACTTAATAGGATGCTTTATTTATTTATTTATGTTATATTGTTCTTTTATTTATTGTTAACATAATTCGTAGAATTGCAATTGATATGTATGTTATATTATTCATGCCATTTTTACAAAAATACCTTTTTAAAAATTAAAACTTTTTAAATATTTTTGGTGATATGTGATATTTGGGAGTTTACTGAAAAGAATCGTACCCTAACTTATTGGGTTGTGATTTTTTCGTGAAATTCAAAATATTAGGTATCCTTCACTTTCAAAATTCGAGTTTATCAATTTCTAAATAAAAACTTATTCTTGAGAATTCAAAACGTTGTATCCTAACTTATTGGGTGTGATGTTTTGTCTCTCAAGGTAAGAATTTTCCTAAATAAAGATGTACCTAGCTTCAAAGATATGAGATCTTTATCCTAACTTATTGAGTATGGTATTCTTATTTCTTTGAAATAGGTATGCTTTGGTTTTTTTTTTTTTTTTTTTTTGCTAATAAGGGATCTTATTTTTTTAATTTTTAAATTTTTAAATTTTAAACATTTGGACATGATTTTATCAATTAGGTACCAATTTTTGGGCGTTATGAGGGTGTTTACCCTTCCTCATACGTAACCGACTCCCGAACCCATTTTCTCGTCTTTCGTAGACCAAAATTAAATGTTTTAAAATAAAACGTTTTACAAGGTGATCCAATCACACCTAAGTAAAAAAGGATTGGTGGCGACTCCTATTTTTGTTTTTAAAGTCGATCCTCATTTTTCCAAAACGATTTTTAAAATGGTTTTGACAGCTTGGCGACTCCGCTGGGGATTTAAGAGAGTCAGGCCGAAAAATTGATAGTTTCATGTCCAAATGTTTGAAGTTTAAAATCCATTTTTTTTATGATCCTTTTATTTATACATGATTCTGTTTTATAAAATACTTATGCATTGCACTGCATGGCCCATTGCGGCCACTCCTTTAAGTGAGAGTAAGAAGCTATGCCTTCGTGAGGTCTTCACCTCCGCATTGGCAAGTGGATTGCTTTCGGAATGCATCTGTACCTATGTTTTCATGAAGTTTTCACTTCCGCATGGCCATAGGGAAATGTGTTCCCTTGAACCGAACTCGATCTATATGAGCCTATAATGGGTGAGGATCGAGGAATCTGTTGGTTCGGGTACCTCAACTTTAGAGCTAAATTGCATATAGTAAGCCGTAAGGTCCTACCTTAGATAGAGCTATACCGATATATAGTGATTACCCAGATAGATGTTTTATGCATTTTTTATATTATTTCATTGTACTGACTCGCGGTGTTTTATTTTTGTGCATATCATTTCATACTTTAGGAGGTATCGATTCACAGTAAGTTTCTAAATTAAAAAGCTGGTTATGGAGAACAAGTTCCTTGATAAAGTGGAGGACAATGCTGTTGTTCGCACATGGTCTGAGCAAACTTAGTTGGAAAAAGGGAACAATTTAGTTGACGGGTACGTATCTGAATTATGGGATTTTACTCGCGTTAGCATTACACAAAATGAGTTTCAAGAATTGAAAGAGATATGGGCTCAGTGGGATAATGAGGCTAAGCAGTTGTTTTACAAAAATTATGGAGATTTTCCCTACTTGCTTGATGTCAAGATAGACAGATATCTGTTTCGAGCTATGGTCCAGTTTTGGAATTCTTCTTATAACTGTTTCACTTTTGGGGAAGTAGATTTGGTACCCACAGTGGAGGAATATACGACTTTGCTTAGAGGTCCAAAATTTCAAAGGAATAAAATTTATGCCAAAGCTATTTATGGTCCGACCTTTGTAATGAGATTAATGAATATCACCGGGATGAGTGAGCAATGGGTCACAAAGAAGAATTCAAGAGAAAGGTAAAGGTAAATGTGTTCATTGGGTCACTTGAGAGACTTGCTCTTAGTCCATCTAGACATGAAGAAGAAGGTTGACATCTTTTCTTTGTGTATCTATGGTTTGGTGGTTTTCCCTAGAGCTCTCAGACATATAGATGAAGCGGTTATTGAGTTATTTGATCGACTCGATAAAGGGGTTACACCCAGACTCGCGATTTTAGCCGAGACATTCGTGTCTTTGAATGCATGTCAAGAGAAGGTGAAGGCAGATTCATTGGATGCGCATAGCTATTATTGGCTTGGTTTCATGGTCATTTTTGGAAAGTGGAGAAAATTTCCTATCGTTTTCTTTCTGAAAATTATTCTTCCTTAAAAGAAATTGTGGCAACACCGAAGAGAGAGGACGTGTCTGAGGAAAATTGGATGGAGCTCCTACAAAACCTTCGAGAGAAAGATGTTCAGTGGAAAACCCCTTGGTTGATTTTAGATGAAATTCTTTATCGATGTGGGAGTTGTGACTGGGTTCCTTTACTTGGGATTTGGGGAGCCATAGGGTATGCTCCTCTACTTGTACTAAGGCAATATGGATCGAGACAGTTTATTCCTGCAACATATGGGCTGGCTCAGTATGAGTTCTCGTACAAGGAAGATAATTATAAGAGTAAAGTTAAGGAGATCTCTAGTGCTTGGAAACGGACTCGCAGAGTGAAGAGATTATCTACAGGACCAGTGACAACTCCAAAATACATCGAATGGAGGACCAGAAGGGTTAATGATAACATCCTTGAGTTGAATTCAGAGAGTGCTCGGTCAAGAGAGGAATGTCTGCAAGTAGTTCCATCAGAGTTAGAGATTATAAAGCAGGACTTCGAAAGGCAGAGTTTAGAGTTCGAAAAGAAGATAGAGAAGCTAGAAGAAGAGAAAATGTATTTGAAGCTAGATGTGGATGCTCGTAAATCGAAGTCGAGAAAGCAAGAAAGGAAAAGAGAAAGATTGAGGAAGATCGAGATAGCTCAAGACCGAATATAAAAGATGCGTCTATTAATGAAGAATGCTGGATTGGGGAAAACTCCTGAACAATGGCAACAATAAGTCCAAGAGGGAAAGGCTAAAGCTGACCATTGGGAGAAAAAGTTTCGAGGGATGCAATCGCGAAATGATTTCTTAGAGACGAACTTGGGAGAATTACAACTAGAGTTGTTGAACTTGAATGGTCTCTTCATCACCATCAGAGTCGAAATTCTATGATCGAGTTAAAGGCAAGCCTGATCAAGATAGAAGAAATGAAGGGTAAAATTGAAGAGTTAGAATCAGCATTGCATAGTTGTGAACTTCGGATCGAGTGTCTTGAAGTAAGAGAAGTGAATTTGAAGGAAAAACTCCATCATTCACATGTCCAAGTCAGAAATTGGGATTATCTCATGGGGGAAGCCATAGTTCAGATTCGAGAGGTAGCTGATCACCTACAGACTTTGGCAGTGCAGGCCGACATATTGAGCATAGAGTATGAGCATAGTCAAGAGCTAGTTTCGTTATTAGGAAAAATTAAGACTTTAGGACATAGGGCAAAAGCTTATTTGTAATCCATTTTATATAAAAAAATTTGTTTTCTAATAAAGTTTTCTACAATGAAGTTGATCAGAATCGATGCCTCTTTGCATTCACGCATTTGCATTACATAACATCATATGCATTTAAATTCATAGAGAGAGTCTAATTAATTCAAATTATAGGAGAGAGAGAAAGAGAAAATCTGGAAGCTGAACACCCTTACGGTACACGAAAAAAGTCAAGGAAAATGGACCTAAGAATGGAACAATTCCAGAGAGACATTCAAGACCAGATGAAAGAGCAGATGGCAAAGCTCTAGCAGGAGATGAGGGACCAAATGTTAGAGGCCCAAAAGAACATGATGGCCCAGATGGCCCAGATGATGAGTGGGATAGTAGAAAAAGTAAAAGGTCCTATGGTCAATACTGAGGACAATGAGGATTTCCCTAGAGGATTCACTCCAACACATGAAGAATACCTCAGAAGGCCACCTGTCACAATAAGGCTTCAACAAGGGCAAACTGACACTGGAATGCCTACGAATTTTCAAGTTGGTATGGGATCCAACCCAGGAGACAACGCAACTGATCCTATTGTCCCTGACTTAGACATGGTTGAAAGAAAGGGGATCAAAACTGAATCTGCAAAACAGTTAGAGAATCACTGTAGGTGGTTGGAGAAAAAATTCAAGGCTTTGGAAAACGCCGACCATCATCACGGTATCGATGCCAAGGATTTGAGTCTGGTTTCAGATTTGGTGCTTCCTCACAAGTTCAAGATGTCGAAATTTAAAAAGTACAATGGAACTACTTGCCTTGAAGCCCATATCACTATGTTCTGTAGGCACATGACTGGACATGTAAACAATGATCAGCTCTTGATTCATTTTTTCCAAGATAGTTTGACGGGGGTAGCTTTTAGATGGTATAATCAGCTGAGCCGCATAAATATTAGTTCATGGAGAGACTTAGCTCAAGCTTTTATGAGGCAGTATAATCATGTTGCAGACATGACGCCTGATAGAATCATGTTGCAAAACATGGAAAAAAGGGAAAATGAAAGTTTCAGGCAATATGCGCAGAGATGGAGGGAAATAGCCATGCAAGTTCAACCACCTCTTTTGGAGAAGGAGATCACTATGCTGTTTATCAACACTCTAAAAGCGCCATTTATCACTCACATGATAGGAAGCACCACCAAGAGCTTCGCAGATATAGTTATGGCAGGAGAAATGATCGAAAATGCCATAAGGGGTGGCAAGATCGAAGCAGGAGAAACCACTAGGAGACCTGCTCCTAGGAAAAAAAGAGAGTGAGGTAAACAGTGTGAGTACGTATAACAAAGGGTACTCAAAAACAGTGTGAGTACGTACAACAAGGTTTTTCGGGGTTGGATTGGGGATAAAACTGAACACGGACAAAAACGGGCCGTTTTGCGCTAAAAAAAAAATACATTTTGCGGCGTTTGCACCCTAGTGCCACTAATGTCTGAGTTTTAACGGCGTTTATTCACTAGCGCCACTAAAATTTTTTTCAATTTTGACAAAACGACGTCGTCCAATAAGGGGTCTCGGGAATGGATAAAACAAAAACGACATCGTATAACTTTACATTTTACGGTAGCTTTAGAAAAATGCCGCTAATTCCCGATCTTTAGTGGCGCCAAGAAAACGCCGCTAATGCCACAACAAACACAACTAAAACGACACTGCTTTGGCTAAAGTGGTGCGTTTTTGCAAAAACGCCACTAATGTTTTAATTATTTCTTAAATTCCATAAAACCATTAACCTCTTAATCCTTAATTAAACCCTAAATATATATACATTGAAATTTTAATTTTGATTTAATCATACACATTATTTTAAAATATAAAATACATCAATTTATTTTTTATAATTGAGTAAATATAAATTTTATGTATGCAATAATAAAAATGATGTTAATAATATCAATAATTATGTTTATATTTTACAAGATTTGGATCAAATTAAAGTTCATGTATGCTTTTAGGATTTAACACATTTTGATATGTATTCTTTTAAAATAATAATTTGTATTTATCTTTTTTATATTCTAAAAATCTAAGATTAATTCCTAAATCCATAACCCTAACCCCTAAAAATTATACCCTAAATCATACACCCTTAAACCCTAAACTATAAACTATAAACCATGCATAGTATCCCTAAACCCTAAACAATTGAAATAGTAACTCGTAGAACTTAAAATTAAATTATAACTCCTAAACCTTAAACCATAAAACAATAACCCTAAAGATTAACCTACCCCAAACCATATTACTCCCATAACCCTTAACCTATTCCCCTAAACCCCAACACTTAAACCGTAATCCATAAACATGATCCAAAAACCCATGATCTATAAACCTTTAAATAAATAATAAAACATAAACCCTAAACGAGAAAACACTAAACCCTAAACTAAAAACTTTAAACCTTAAACTTAATTTAGAAACCCATAAACCCTAAACTATAAAACATAAACCATTAACCCAAAATAATGAACATTATATCATAAACCCTAAAACTATAAACTATAGACATTAAACCTTAATTAAGTCCTAAATCATTAACCCTAAAATAAAATATTCTTTTTTATGCTTTCTATAAAAACGCCACTAAAGTTCAAAAAATTAAACAATGTTATTTTGTGTGTGCGAGAGATCGGTTGAAGGGACCTGTGTGTGCGAAAATTTAATCACCGAACCTTGTGTGTGCGAGATCGGTTGAAGAACGCGTGGTAATGCGAAAATTTAATCACCAACGCAATACGTGAGATCGGTCGAATGGCAGCGAGTGTGCGGATTAATCGATTACCTTGAAGATATAAATACTTATAAAGGGGGTAGTTAAAAGTATCGGGCATGTTTTATCGGTTAGGTTTATTTATTTGAGGTAATACTGAGTAAGTTATTTCAATAAAAGTACAAAGCATATGACTATTTAGTTACTTTGTTTTGGGATTGGATGAACTGAGTTTGATGAATGGTAATCTATTATGCGAGTTGATATGAGGAATTATTAAATAGTTAGATGGAAAACTAGAGGAATAAATGGGTGTTATGCATGCATAGTTGTACATCTTACCTTCTTTCTTATAACTTGCTAGGCTATTTAAGCTTACTTGGTGTGGTTGTTTCATTTTTTTAGATCCTTAAAAGTTGCATTTCGAGCATGGAATCCTTGTCAAAGTCCATCACACTATCAAAACAAATTTTGGTACTTTTGTAAACGAACTTAAAGTCAATGGCATGTATAGGCTAAAATACTATGTTGAGAATATCTTTTGAATTATATGTTTAATTATGCCATGTGAAAATGGCTAAATTATGATGGCTTGATCTTGTGGAATTCGGTATTCATGTTTGGTTAATGTAAGAGTGCATCTTATATGTATTTGTGTTGATGTATGGAAAGGTGATTGGTGACTTGAATGATTTTGAGTTGTTTTATATATATATATATGTTTACATAAATATGTATGTTCATGAATTGTTGGTTGAAGGTTACTTAATTTGAATAAATATCTTTTTAATGATAAATAGTTGCTTAAGTGAGATGGTTGTGATTAGTCTATTAGATATGTGAAGATAATGATATTAATTGGCCTTGTATGTGTATTTATTTGTGAGAATGCGGATGTAGTTAAATTTCTAGGTTGATTGTAATTGAGAATGGCAAGTCACCTATTGAAGTGCTAATTTTGTTATACCATGAATAATTGTATTGAGGTTGTGAGTAGCTAAATGCGCTTTTAAATAAAAATGCTCATGGGTCTAGATTGTAGTATGCATCGTAAGGTATATATATATAAATATATAGGTAATAATCTGGGTAATTCTTAGACTTAATTATGTGAAGTACATTATGTTCATGAATGATTTTTTAAAGGGTTGAATTGTGCTTACTAAACTAGTCAAATGAAACGATGTAAATTAGTTAGGATATATATATATATAAATTGAATGCTATGTCTCGATATTAATGTAGTAGGGTGTTACACTTCAAGCGGCCTTAGAGCACAAGATCGAGTGCTAGAAGTATCTGAGATTCTACTTTAGTAATCTACCAACAAGGAGAATGGAGACAAGAGATCCCAAACTAATTGATTACCAAAAATAGTTACGGGATTGATTGAGAAGTTCGATGCCTACAAAACCTTGAGAGAAAGATGTTCGATGGAAAGCCCTTGGTTGATTTGAGATGAAATTCTTTATCGATGTGGGAGTTATGATTGGTTCTTTTACTTGGGATTTGGGGAGCCATAGGGTATGCTCTCTACTTGTACTAAGGCAATATGGATCGAGACAGTTTATTCTCGCAACATATGGTTGGCTCGGTTTGAGTTCTCGTACAAGGAAGATAATTATAAGAGTAAAGTTAAGGAGATCTCTAGTGCTTGGAAACGGACTCGCAGAGTGAAGAGATTATCTACAGGACCAGTCACAACTCCAAAATACATCAGATGGAGGACCAGAAGGGTTAATGATAACATCCTTGAGTTGAATTCAGAGAGTGCTTGGTTAAGAGAGGAATGCCTACAAGTAATTCCATCAGAGTTAGAGATTATAAAGTAGGACTTTGAAAGGCAGAGTTTAGAGTTCGAAAAGAAGATAGAGAAACTAGAAGAAGAGATAATGTATTTGAAGCTAGATGTGGATGCTCAGAAATTGGAAGTCGAGAAAGCAAGAAAGAAAAAGAGAAAGATTGAGGAAGATCGAGATAGCCTGAAGACTGAATATAAAAAGATGCATCTATTAATTAAGAATGCTGGATTGGGGAAAACTCCTGAACAATGGCAACAAGAAGTCCAAGAGGGAAAGGCCAAAGCTGACCATTGGGAGAAAAAGTTTCGAGGGATGCAATCGCGAAATGAGTTCTTAGAGATGAACTTGGGAGAATTACAAACTAGAGTTGTTGAACTTGAACGGTCTCTTCATCACCATCAGAGTCGAAATTCTGTGATCGAGTTAAATGCAAGCCTAAACAAGATAGAAGAAATGAAGGGTAAAATTAAAGAGTTAGAATCAGCATTGCATAATTGTAAACTTCGGATCGAGTGTCTTGAACTAAGAGAAGTGAATTTGAAGGAAGAGCTCCATCATTCACATGTCCAAGTCAGAAATCGGGATTATCTCATGGGGGAAGCCATAGTTCAGATTCGGGAGGTAGCTGATCACCTCTGGACTTTGGCAAGTCAGGTAGACATATTGAGCATGGAGTATGAGCATAGTCAAGAGCTAGTTTCGTTATTAGGAAAATTAAGACTTTAGGACGAGGGCTAAAGCTTATTTGTAATCCATTTTATGTAAAAAATTTATTTTCTAATAAAGTTTTCTACAATGAAGTTGATCAGAATCGATGCCTCTTTGCATTCACGCATTTGCATTACATAACATTATATGCATTTAAATTCATAGAGAGAGTCTAATTAGTTCAATTTATAGGAGAGAGAGAAAGAGAAAATCTAGAAGCTGAACACCCTTACGGTACACTAGCAAAGTCAAGGAAAATGGACCAAAGAATGGAACAATTCCAGAAAGACATTCAAGACCAGATGAAAGAGCAGATGGCAAAGCTCCAGCAGGAGATGAGGGACCAAATGTTAGAGGCCTAAAAGAACATGATGGCCCAGATGGCCCAGATGATGAGTGGGATAGTAGAAAAAGCAAAAGGTCCTATGGTCAATACTGAGGACAATGAGGATTTCCCTAGAGGATTCACTCTAACACATGAAGAATACCCCAGAAAGGCCACCTGTCACAATAAGGCCTCAACAAGGGCAAACTGACACTGGAATGCCTACGAATTTTCAAGTTGGTATAGGATCCAACCCAGGAGACAACCCAACTAATCCTGTTGTCCCTGACTTAGACATGGTTGAAGGAGAGGGGATCAAAACTGAATCTGCAAAATAGTTAGAGAATCGTTGTAGGTGGTTGGAGGAAAAATTCAAGGCTTTGGAAAACGCCGACCATCATCACGGTATCGATGCCAAGGATTTGAGTCTGGTTCCAGATTTGGTGCTTCATCACAAGTTCAAGATGCCGAAATTTGAAAAGTACAATGGAACTACTTGCCTTGAAGCCCATATCACTATGTTCTGTAGGCGTATGACTGGACATATAAATAATGATCAGCTCTTGATTCATTGTTTCCAAGATAGTTTGACGGGGGCAGCTTCTATATGGTATAATCAGCTGAGCTGCACAAATATTAGTTCATGAAGAGACTTAGCTCAAGCTTTCATGAGGCAGTATAATCATGTTGCGGATATGACGCATGATAGAATCATGTTGCAAAACATGGAAAAAAGGGCAAATGAAAGCTTCAGGCAATATGCGCAGAGATGGAGGAAATAGCCATGCAAGTTCAACCACCTCTTTTGGAGAAGGAGATCACTATGCTATTTATCAACACTCTAAAAGCGCCATTTATCACTCACATGATAGGAATCACCACCAAGAGCTTCGCAGATATAGTTATGGCAGGAGAAATAATCGAAAATGCCATAAGGGGTGGCAAGATCGAAGCAGGAGAAACCACTAGGAGACCTGTTCCTAGGAAAAAAAGAGAGTGAGGTAAACAGTGTGAGTACGTATAATAAAGGGTACTCAAAAGCAGTTACTATTAATCAGCCGAAAGTAGTTACCGTTGGATAACAAGGGGCGACAAGACATGAATCAGTTCCCAAACAAAATGCCGACAAAATCCAATTTACGCCAATCCCTATGACGTATAAGGAGCTGTATCATACTCTGTTAGAGGAACGTATGGTGTCCCCTTTTTATTTACAGCCATTGCAACTTCCGTATCCTAAATGGTACGACTCCATCGCTCAATGTGATTACCATGCAGGAATAACGGGGCATTCAATAGAAAATTGTAATGCCTTTAAGAGGGTAGTTGAGAAGCTTCTTAAGTTGGGAGTTATTGAGTTGAATGATACACCTAATGCAGAGAACCCGTTGCCAAATCATGGGGATAAAGAAGTAAATGCGATTGGGGAAAATCTAGCAAGAAGGACCAAGGAGGATATCTCGGAAGTAAATACCCCATTAAGAATAATTTGGAGGGAAATGGCGAGAAATGGATTAATAAAATCAAGTCTCGAGGGAAAAAAATGATGAACCAAGGAACTACTGTGAATTCCATGAAGCTGATGGACATGAAATCCAAGAATGTGCTAGGTTTTGGGCATTGGTACAAAGCTTTATGGATAATAAGGAGCTAGAGTTTTATGAAGAAAGCTCAGAGGGGGAATATATACATGCAACTGAGGGAGAATTGACAAGTCAAAAAGTCAATTATCCGAAAATCATTATCTCCCAACCGAGGAATGTAGAAGGTGGATCACAAATCAAGCCTAAAGTCATAATTCATAGACCTGTATCCTTTTCTTATAAGGATAACAAAATGGTTCCATGGACCTACAATTGCAACATAGTGACACCGAGAATAAAAATTTCAGCTAATACTTCTAAGAAGGTTCAAAGAGAGGGATCTTATACACGAAGTGGAAGACGCAACAACTCGATAAACGTCAGGACGGAACCAGCATAGGTAAGGGATGTGCTAATCGAGCCTGAAGAAGAGCTAGAAAACCTCATCAATGTACCTATAAAAGAAGAAGAGGCTAAAGAATTTTTGAAATTCTTAAAGCACAATGAATACAGTGTGGTGGAGCAATTGCGTAAACAACCGGCCCGTATTTCAGTGCGAACCTTACTGTTAAGTTTGGAAGTTCATCGAGAAGCTCTGATGAAGGTGTTGAATGAGACATATTTTACTAAAGACATATCTGTCAATAAACTTGACCGATTAGTTAGTAACATAAGTGCTGATAATTTTATTTTCTTCAGTGATGACGAGATTCCATCTGGGGGTATGGAGTTGACCAAGGCCCTACATAAAACTACTCATTGCAAAGGATATACTTTACCAAGCATGTTGATTGACAATGGGTCAGCCTTGAATGTTCTACCATTATCGACACTAAAGAGGTTACCAATAGATAGTTCTCACATGAAGGCATGCCAAAACATAGTGAGGGCGTTTGACGGTACTGAGAGAAGGGTGATGGGGAGAATTGACATACCTTTGCAGATTGGCCCAAACACATATGAGGTGGACTTTTAGTGGTGGATATAAAGCCATCATACAATTGCTTCTTGGGAAGGCCATGGATTCATTCAAGAGCAAGGCCTCATCTCTTCATCAAAACTAAAGTTGGTGACGGATGGTCGATGGTCACTATAAATCGGAAGAGGATATTATAGCGATCATTACTAATGATGCGCCATATGTAGAGACAAATGAGGAGGCCGTTGAATATTCTTTCCGTTCTTTAGAGTTTGTCAATGCAACATTTATCTCATAAGGGAGTAAAATCCTTGTGCCTAAGATGTCCAAGACCACGAGGATGGGTATACAAATGATGGTGGGGAAAGGAGCCTTACCAGGGAAAGGATTGGGCAGATACCTCCAAGGGGAAATTCAAGTGCCATTACTAAAAGAGAAGAGGGATCGTTTTGGCTTGGGTTTCAGGCCAGATGTTAGACAAAGAATGAAGGACATAGAGAAGAAGCAGGAGAGGAGAAAGGCACGCTTGAATGGAGAAGATGCCTAATGGGAACCAATGATATTCCCGTATATATCCTAGACCTTTGCATCAAGAGGGATAATTCACCCTGAGAGGGGGTTATTGGAAAGTCCTCACATCAATGCCATACATGAGGAAGGAATGGAACAAAGGAACCTATGAGCATTTGCCCTTATGAACTTGGAAGCGTTCTAGATAATTGGACTGCAGAGGAGCTCCCTGTAATTTTTAGGAATTATTCAGAACGCTTTGTTATTTTCTAGCCTAGGAGCAATAAAGATCTATTTGTGAAATATGCTTATGTTCATAACTTATTATTTTAATAAAATACATTTTGGATAATTAACTTGAGTAAAGATTCTTTCATTTCATTCTTTTGACATTCTAATTTCTTCTCAAAATTGTATATTCTTTCATTCATATCATGTGAATATTTGTTCCCAAATTCATTGTACATCTTTTCGCACCCATCACAGGTCCCTAGATATCAATGGCATGAGCAACGATATTATGGATTCAGAAGTCCATTTTGAGCAGGACATGTGTTTTGAGGAATCTCGGGATTTTAAAGGTGACCGAGATTGCGATTTATTTCTAGATTTGTTGAGAATGGTAAAATAAGAGGAGAAATAGATTTTTTCCCCATGAAGAAGAAATAGAGAATATAACTTTAGAAGAAGGAAAAGTTGTGAAAATTGAGACGCATATAGCCAAGGAGACGAGACAATATCTTATTGAGTTATTGCAAGAGTTCAAAGATGTTTTTGCATGGTCATACCAAGATATGCCTGGGTTAAGTACTGATATTGTGGTACATCGCCTTCCCATCAGAGAAGAATGCAAGCCAGTTCAGCAAAAAGCTACGAAGGATGAGGCCTGATATAGTTTTGAAAATAAAAGAAGAGGTACGTAAACAAATCGATCTTTGGTTTTCTACAAGTGGTCAAGTATTCAGAATAGGTCACTAACGTCGTTCTGTCCCCAAGATGGACGGAAAAGTTCGGATATGTGTAGATTACAGAGATCTAAATAAAGCTAGCCCAAAAGATAATTTTCCTTTGCCTCATATTAATACGTTGGTGGACAATACGGCAGGATTTTCGTTGTTTTCCTTCATGGATGGCTTTTCGGGATACAATCAGATCAAAATGCACCCTGAGGATATGGATAAAACTACCTTCATAACACTGCGGGGTACCTTTTGCTATAAAGTAATGCCTTTCGGACTAAAGAATGCTAGGGCAACCTATCAAAGGGCCATGGTAACCTTGTTTCACGACATGATGCACAAGGATATTGAGGTGTTTGTTGATGATATGATTGCCAAATCTCGAACAGAAAAAGAACACATTGAAGTCTTGAGGAAGTTATTTTTGAGATTGAGGAAATTTCAATTGAAACTCAATTCGGCAAAGCATACTTTCGGAGCTCGATCCGAAAAGTTGTTGGGTTTTGTAGTGAGTAAGAAAGGAATTGAAGTTGACTCAAGCAAGGTCAAAGCGATACAAGAATTACCTCCACCGCGCACTCAGATAGAAGTCCGAGGTTTTCTGAGAAGGCTGAATTACATTGCTCGATTTATTTCACAATTAACTAAGAAATGTGATCCTATATTTCGTCTTCTCAAGAAACACAACCCAGGTGTGTGGGACGGTGAATGTCAGAAAGCTTTTGACAAAGTCAAAATGTATCTGTCAAATGCACCAATACTATCTCCACCAAATCTAGATAAACCATTGATACTGTATTTGTCGGTAATAATTCCATGGGATGTGTGCTGGGACAACACGATGAGACAGGGAGAAAAGAAAGGGCGATATCCTATCTCAGCAAAAAGTTCACTGATTATGAAATGAGGTATTCATCAATCAAGAAATTGTGTTGCGCTTTGATTTGGACAACTTGGAGATTGAGACAATATATGCTATATCATAAACTTGGTTGATTTCTAAGCTTGATCCACTAAAGTACATGATGGAGTCTACTACTTTGAATAGAAGAATGGCCAGATGGTAGATTCTGTTATCTGAATTCGATATAGTCTATGTGAATCAAAAGACTATAAAAGGAAGTGCAGTAGCAGACTTTTTGGCTAGCAGAGCTTTGGATGATTATGAACCTTTGAGTTTTGATTTCCCAAATGAAGGGCTGATGTACGTGGCAAATACTGAAGATTGTCGGTGGAAACTAAATTTTGATAGAGCATCGAATGCTATGGGAAATGGAATTGGGGCAGTCTTGGTATCCCCCGGTGGTGATTATTATCCATTCACATGCAGATTGGATTTTGAATGCACAAATAACATGGCAGAATATGAAGCATGCATCATAGGACTTCATGTAACAGCCCAAAAATGACCCTAATCGAAAAGGTGGTTTCAGGACCACGAATCCGAGCTAGAAAATAATTATTATATTTTATTTTATATCTTTGATATATGTTTAAGCATGTGTTAGAACATCATTAGGTAATTTGTTTGCTTATAGATTCGAATTAAGAAAGAGGACCAAATTGTTGTAGTAATTATAGTAGCTTGTATTAAGTAGGAGGGTTTAATTAAATTGGTCCCTACATAAATGGACTTGCATGTCAAATAGTCCCATTTCTCCTAGTAGTGGACCAGTAATGATGAAGATTTATATATATGAAATAATTTTATTTATTTGTTAGTGGAATGATATTATTATTTTATAATATGACTAATAAAGAAAGAATTGATAAAAACAATTAGTGGGTGGTCTTCTTCAACCTTGGTCTTTTCTTTACCGAAATTGTAAGGGAGAAAAAGAGGAGTTTAAAACCTCCATTGGTCGGTTCTTGCATGTCCCTATAAGATCAAGATTCTAAGGAAAAAGGGTTGGACAAAGGAAAAACCAAATTAATCGAATAGCCGGAACACTCGAAATCATCAACTCTCGAGGTAAGTTTTAAGCATTTGGTTGAATTGTAATTTAACCTATATTGTGGTGCAATTGCTAAATAGATATAACATGTTAAATTACTCATTGCCGAGTATGACATTGAATGATTTATGTGCTAGTCGAATATAAGATTTGTATTCATGTGAGCTTGAAATTAATTGAGTTGAATGATTATATATATTTTGAGGAAAATTTTATATGTGAAATTGTGATGGGAAATGGTTGTGTTTAATGAGCGATTGTATATGTTTATTTAATTTGGTCGAATGTAATAGTGTATTAATGGAAGAGATCGGTTGAAGGGCACTGTGTGTGCAAAAATTTAATCATCGAGCACTGTGTGTGAGAGATTGGTTGAAGGGCACTGTGTGTGCGGAAATTTAATCACCAAGCACTGTGTGTGCGAGATCGGTTGAAGGGCAATGTGTGTGCGAAAATTTAATCACTGAGCACTGTGTGTGCGAGATCGGTTGAAGGGCACTGTATGTGCAAAAATTTAATCACCGAGCATTGTGTGTGCGAGATCGGTCAAATGGCACTGAGTGTGCAGATTAATCGATTACCTCAAAGATATAAATACTTATAAAAAGGGGGTAGTTAAAAGTATCAGGTATGTTTTATCGGTTAACAGTTTATTTATTTGAGGTAATACCGAGTAAGTTATTTCAATAAAAGTACAAAGCATATGACTATTTAGTTACTTTGTCTTGGGATTGGATGAACCTGAGTTTGATGAATGGTAATCTATTATGCAGGTTGATATGAGGAATTATTAAATAGTTAGATGGAAAACTAGAGGAATAAATGGGTGTTATACATATGCATAGTTGTACACTTACCTTCTTACTTATAACTTACTAGGCTATTTAAGCTTACTTGGTGTGGTTGTTTCATTTTTTTTTAGATCCTTAAAAGTTGCAGCTCGAGCATCGGGAATCCTTGTCAAAGTCCATCACACTATCAAAATAATTTTTGGTACTTTTGTAAACGAACTTAAAGTCAATGGCATGTATAGGCTAAAATACTATGTTGAGAATATCTTTTGAATTATATGTTTAATTATGCCATGTGAAAATGGCTAAATTATGATGGCTTGATCTTGTGGAATTCGGTATTCATGTTTGGTTAATGTAAGAGTGCATCTTATATGTATTTGTGTTGATGTATGGAAAGGTGATTGGTGACTTGAATGATTTTGAGTTGTTTTATATATATATATATATATGTTTACATAAATATGTATGTTCATGAATTGTTGGTTGAAGGTTACTTAATTCGAATAAATATGTTGTTTAATGATGAATAGTTGCGCCTAAGTGAGATGGTTGTGATTAGTCTATTAGATATGTGAAGATAATGATATTAATTGGCCTTGTATGTGTATTTATTTGTGAGAATGCGGATGTAGTTAAATTTCTAGGTTGATTGTAATTGAGAAATGGCAAGTCACCTATTGAAGTGCTAATTTTGTTATACCATGAATAATTGTATTGAGGTTGTGAGTAGCTAAATGTGGTTTTAAATAAAAATGCTCATGGGTCTAGATTGTAGTATGCATCGTAAGGTATATATAAATATATATATATAGATAGGTAATAATCTGGGTAATTCTTAGACTTAATTATGTGAAGTACATTATGTTTATGAATGATTTTTTTTAAAGGGTTGAATTGTGCTTACTAAACTGGTCAAATGAAACGATGTGAAATTAGTTCGGATATATATAAATTGAATGCTATGTCTCGATATTAATGTAGTAGGGGTGTTACAATTTATTGGTATCGAGCTACGGTTTAGTCGATTCTGGACTAACGTAGTGTGAGAGTCTAGCTATACATGCCATTATTTACAATGTGATAGTGCGACGACTTGACGGTGAAATGTATTTGATTATTTTATATAGTAATGGATCCGGATCCGGCGAGCATTAGCTGATGATGTCGAGTGTGGCGCTGTTCATGCAAGGAACTACGTCGGAAGAATCTCGACCGCTGCGAGTGGCCCAGACGAGGAGGGTAAAGGGCCTTCCATAATATGATCGTGATTAGTTCGGTCATTACTACGAACCACTCGGCTATTCAACCACCCCTGAATCCGAATGTTCCCCCTGTAACACCAATTGTACCTTCTGTTGCCAATCCTGAAAGAGTAACTAAACCTCCTGTTGATCGTATACGAAAACACGGAGCTCAAGAATTTAGAGCTGAGGACGATGATGATGCGGAGCGAGCTGAATTTTGGCTCGATAATTCTGTCCGTGTCTTTGATGAGTTGTCTTGCACACCCGATGAGTGTTTGAAGTGTGCCATATCATTATTACGAGATTCTACCTACTACTGGTGGAATACTCTCGTGTCAGTTGTTCCGAGGGAGAAAGTAACCTGGGATTTCTTTTAGATAGAATTTCGTAAAAAGTACATAAGTCAGCGCTTTATAGATTCCAAGCGTAAAGAGTTTCTTGAGCTCAAACAGGGTATATGATCGTGTATGCGAATCTGAAGCAAGTTTGTGCGACTTAGTCGCTACGTTCGCGAATGTGTATCCTCTGAGGCTGCTATGTGCCGGAGATTTGAAGATAGTTTGAATGAAGATATTAAACTTTTGGTTGGCATTCTTGAGATTAACGAGTTTATTGTGCTAGTTGAAAGAGCTTGTAAAGCTGAGGAACTAGGGAAAGAAAAACAGAAAGCTAAAGTTGAATCTAAAGATTTCTGAAAGAGACCCGCGGGTAGATTTTCGCAGATGGCAACGAAGAAGTTCAAGAATGATGGTAGTCGATCCAAAACTAATACTGGGATTTCTATTCGAGAACGACCACCAGTGAGTTCACGAGCTACATCAGTGGCTAGTATCGGTAATGCACGATCGAGCAAACCTGAATATCGGCGATCTGATGAGCGACACTTGAGAGAATCTTTGGGTAAATCTTTTAATCGCACTTGTTTCGAGTGTGGTTCGCAAAATCACTTCGTTCGGGATTGTCCAGATATGGTTAAGGAGGGCACTACTCAGAGCACAAGACCGAGCGGCACCACAGCTAGAGGTAGACTAGCTCGTAGTGGAGGAGGTAGAAGTGGTGTACAGAGAGGGATTTCAGATGCGATTATTCGATTAGATACCCGTGTACCGGCTAGAGCTTATGCCATCCGTACTAGAGAGGAGGCCCCATCTCCGGACGTTGTTACTAGTATTTTCACTCTCTTTAATACTAATGTAACTGCCTTGATTGATCCCGGCTCAACTCATTCGTATATGTGTGAAACATTAGTATCCAGTAAGACTCTACCTGTTGAGTCTACTGAATTTGTAATTTGGGTTTCAAACCCTTTGGGTCGATGTGTGTTGATTGATAAAGTGTGCAAGAACTGTCATTTAATGATTCGAGACATCTATTTTCCAGCCGATCTGATGTTATTACCTTTCGATGAATTCGACATCATTCTCGGTATAGATTGGTTGACTGTTCATGATATGGTAGTGAATTGCAGATGAAAGACTATTGAGTTGAGAGGTCAGAACAATAAGATCGTACGATTAGAGTCTGCAGTTTTGAATGGGCTATCAGCAATGATATCCTCGATGTTGGCTCGGCAGTATTTGAGAAAGGGTTGTGAAGTTTACTTTGCTTACGTGATTGATAGTAAAGTGGCCGAAAGGAAGATTGAATCAGTACCAGTTGTATGTGAGTATCGAGATGTATTTTTGGAGGAATTGCCGAGATTGCCACCTGTTCGGGAAGTAGAGTTTGGGATTGAGTTAGTGCCAGGGACAAATCCAATCTCGATAGCTCCATATAGAATAGCACCGATCGAATTAAAAAAGTTGAAAGCACAGTTGCAAGAATTGATGACGGAGGTTTTGCCCCGAAGTTTTTCTCCACAGGGTGTGCCGTTCTATTCGTGAAAAAGAAAGACGGAACATTGAGAATGTGCATTGACTACAAACGACAATAAGGTGACCATAAAGAACAAATACCCATTGCAGCGTATCGATGATTTATTCGATCAACTTAAAGGAGCTTGGTGTTCTCAAAAATTGATTTGAGGTCGGGGATATTATCATTGCGAGTTTGAGAAGCGGATGCATCAAAGGCGCTTTTCGGACGAGGTACGGTCATTATGAGTTTTTAGTGATGCCGTTTGGGCTCACCAATGCCCCTGTAGTTTTCATGGATCTGATGAATCGAGTCTTCAGATCGTACTTAGATCGATTTGTAGTTGTATTTATAGATGATATACTGATCTATTCCCGAGACAAAATCGAGCATGCTGAGCATTTGAGATTAGTGCTACAGATTTTGCGTGAAAAATGATTATATGCGAAGTTCAGCAAATGTGAGTTTTGGTTGAATGAAGTTAGCTTTTTGGGGCACGTCATTTCTGCATCAGGTATTTGGGTTGACCCGAGTAAAATTTCAGCTATACTTGATTGGAAGTCTCCACGGAATGTTACTGAGGTTCGTAGCTTTCTGGGACTTGCCAGATATTATAGACGCTTCGTGAAAGGGTTTTCTATGATAGCATCAACGAAGACAAAGTTATTACAGAAAGATGTTAAATTCGAATGGTCAGAAAGGTGTCAGAAGAGTTTTGATCAACTGAAAACTTTATTGACGGAGCCCCGGTACTTGTACAACCAGAGTCGGGTAAAGAATTTATTATTTTTAGTGATGCATCATTGAACGGACTCGGTTGTGTATCGATGTAGGAGGGTAGAGTTGTAGCCTATGCTTCGCGGCAGTTGAAACCGCATGAGAGGAACTATCTGACTCATGACCTCGAGTTGACCGCTATAGTTTTTGCTTTGAAGATATGGCGTCACTATCTTTTCGGTGATAAATGTCATATCTATTCGGATCATAAAAGTCTAAAATATTTAATGACTCAAAAGGACCTGAATTTGAGGCAGCGACGATGGTTGGAACTGTTAAAAGATTACGATCTTATAATTGATTATCACCCAGGAAAGGCTAAGGTGGTTGCGCAGCGACTTAAATGAAAATCGTATTTACTTTAAGAGCGATGAATGCAGATATAGCTATTAATGATGATGGTGTGATCGTTGCTAAGTTAAAGGTGAGACCTATATATGTTTGAGCAGCAGATTCAAGAAGCTGAAAAAGTTGATGATGCTTTAAAAGCAAAGAAAGATCATTGTGGTTCGAGTGCAGATTCAGATTTTCAAATAGATGCTGAAAGATGTTTGCGGTTCAAGAATCGGATGTGTGTACCGAGAAACCCTGAGTTAATTAGAAAGATTTGTAATGAAGCGCATAATGGTAGATTGTCAATTTATCCGGGTAGCACGAAGATGTATAATGATCTGAAACAGTATTATTGGTGGCATGGTATGAAGCGAGACATCTCAGACTATATGTCAAAGTGTTTAGTGTGCCAACAAGTTAAAGCTGCACATCAGGTACCATCAGGGCTTCTTCAACCGATTATGATACATGAATGGAAGTGGGAGTAAATCACTATGGACTTTGTGTCAGGATTGCCGTTGATGCCAAGTAAGAAAGATTCAATCTGGGCTATTGTCGATAGATTGACGAAATCAGCTCATTTTATTAAGATGCGTCTGGTTTCTCACTTGATAAGTTGGTGAATTGTACATATCGCAGATTATGCGGTTACACGAGTACCTATCTCTATTGTTTGGGATAGAGACCGAGGTTCACATCGCGGTTTTGGAAGAAACGCAAGATGCTTTAGGTACCAAGTTACATTTTAGTCTGACTTTCCACCCTCGGTCAGACGGTCGATCCGAAGCGAGTTATCCAAGTACTCGATGATATGTTGAGATGTTGCGTTTTTGAGTTTGAGGGTGCGTGGGAGCGATAGTTGCCTTTGATTGAATTTAGCGATAATAATAGCTTTCAATCTAGTATCAAGATGGCACCCTACTGAGCGTTGTATGGTCGTAAATGTCGTACACCATTGTCTTTGATGAACTCGGGGAAAATAAGATGCACGGGTTGATTTGATTAAGGAAACCAATGAAAGTGGCGATGATTCGTGATAGCTTGAAAGTAGCATCGGATCGTCAAAAGTCTTACGCAGATTTGAAGCGTAAGGACATTGAATTTCAAATTGGAGACCGAGTATTCTTGAAAGTATCACCGTGGAAGAAGATACTCAGATTTGGTCGCAAGGGAAAACTGAGTCCGAGGTTTATTGGGCCCTATGAAATTATTGAGCGTGTCGGTAGGTTGCGTATAGATTGAGGTTACCGTCTGAGTTAGACAAGATTCATAATGTTTTTCACGTGTCGATGCTTGACGTTATAGATCTGATCCTTCTCATGTAATTAGTCCAACCGAGATTGAAATTCACTGATCGACTTACGAGGAAGAACCGATTCGTATTTTAGATCGTGAAGTAAAAGAGTTACTGAAATAAGAAGATATCATTGGTGAAAGTGATGTGGCAAAAACATGGGATAGAGGAGGCAACTTGGGAAACCAAGAATCAATGAAAGAACGTTATCCTCACCTATTTATGGGTAATATTTTCGAGGACGAAAAATTCCTTTAGGGGAGAGTTGTAATAGCCCAAAATGACCCTAATCGGAAAGGTGGTTTGGGACCACGAATCCAAGCTAGAAAATAATTATTATATTTTATTTTATATCTTCGATATATGTTTAAGCATGTGTTAGAACATCATTAGGTAATTTGTTTGCTTATAGATTCGAATTAAGAAAGAGGACCAAATTGTTGTAGTAATTATAGTAGCTTGTTTTAAGTAGGAGGGTTTAATTAAATTGGTCCCTACATAAATGGACTTGCATGTCAAATAGTCCCATTTCTCCTAGTAGTGACTGAAATGATGAAGATTTATATATATGAAATAATTTTATTTATTTGTTAGTGGAATGATATTATTATTTTATATTATGACTAATAAAGAAAGAATTGATAAAAACAATTAGTGGGTGGTCTTCTTCAACCTTGGTCTTTTCTTTACCGAAATTGTAAGGGAGAAAAAGAGGAGTTTAAAACCTTCATTGTTCGGTTCTTGCATGTCCCTATAAGATCAAGATTCCAAGGAAAAATGGTTGGACAAAGGAAAAACCAAATTAATCGAATAGCCAGAACACTCGAAATCATCAACTCTCGAGGTAAGTTTTAAGCATTTGGTTGAATTGTAATTTAACCTATATTGTGGTGCAATTGCTAAATAGATATAACATGCTAAATTACTCATTGCCGAGTATGACATTGAATGATTTATGTGCTAGCCGAATATAAGATTTGTATTCATGTGAGCTTGAAATTAATTGAGTTGAATGATTATATATATATTTTGAGGAAAAATTTATATGTGAAATTGTGATGGGAAATGGTTGTGTTTAATAAGCGATTGTATATGTTTATTTAATTTGGTCGAATGTAATAGTGTATTAATAGAAGAGATCGGTTGAAGGGCACTGTGTGTGCGGAAATTTAATCACCGAGCACTGTGTGTGCGAGATCGATTGAAGGGCACCGTGTGCGAAAATTTAATCACCGAAACCGTAAAAGTGCGAGATAGGTTGAAGGGCACCGTGTGCAGAAATTTAATCACCGAAACCGTGTGTGCGAGAGATCGGTTGAAGGGCACCTGTGTGTACGAAAATTTAATCACCGAAAGCACCGTGTGTGCGAGATCGGTTGAAGGGCACTGTGTGTGCGAAAATTTAATCACCGAACACTGTGTACGTGAGATCGGTCGAATGGCACTGAGTGTGCGGATTAATCGATTACCTTGAAGATATAAATACTTATAAAAGGGGTAGTTAAAAGTATCGGGCATGTTTTATCGGTTAATGCTTATTTATTTGAGGTAATACTGAGTAAGTTATTTCAATAAAAGTACAAAGCATATGACTATTTAGTTACTTTGTTTTGGGATTGGATGAACTGAGTTTGATGAATGGTAATCTATTATGCAGGTTGATATGAGGAATTATTAAATAGTTAGATGGAAAACTAGAGGAATAAATGGGTGTTATGCATATGCATAGTTGTACATCTTACCTTCTTTCTTATAACTTGCTAGGCTATTTAAGCTTACTTGGTGTGGTTGTTTCATTTTTTTAGATCCTTAAAAGTTGCATTTCGAGCATCGGAATCCTTGTCAAAGTCCATCACACTATCAAAACAAATTTTGGTACTTTTGTAAACGAACTTAAAGTCAATGGCATGTATAGGCTAAAATACTATGTTGAGAATATCTTTTGAATTATATGTTTAATTATGCCATGTGAAAATGGCTAAATTATGATGGCTTGATCTTGTGGAATTCGGTATTCATGTTTGGTTAATGTAAGAGTGCATCTTATATGTATTTGTGTTGATGTATGGAAAGGTGATTGGTGACTTGAATGATTTTGAGTTGTTTTATATATATATATATGTTTACATAAATATGTATGTTCATGAATTGTTGGTTGAAGGTTACTTAATTTGAATAAATATGCTGTTTAATGATAAATAGTTGCGCCTAAGTGAGATGGTTGTGATTAGTCTATTAGATATGTGAAGATAATGATATTAATTGGCCTTGTATGTGTATTTATTTGTGAGAATGCGGATGTAGTTAAATTTCTAGGTTGATTGTAATTGAGAAATGGCAAGTCACCTATTGAAGTGCTAATTTTGTTATACCATGAATAATTGTATTGAGGTTGTGAGTAGCTAAATGCAGTTTTAAATAAAAATGCTCATGGGTCTAGATTGTAGTATGCATCGTAAGGTATATATATAAATATATATATAGGTAATAATCTGGGTAATTCTTAGACTTAATTATGTGAAGTACATTATGTTCATGAATGATTTTTTTTAAAGGGTTGAATTGTGCTTACTAAACTAGTCAAATGAAACGATGTGAAATTAGTTCGGATATATATATATATAAATTGAATGCTATGTCTCGATATTAATGTAGTAGGGGTGTTACACTTCAAGCGGCCTTAGAGCACAAGATCAGAGTGCTAGAAGTATACGGAGATTCTACTTTAGTAATCTACCAGCTTAAAGGAGAATGGGAGACAAGAGATCCCAAACTAATTGATTACCAAAAAATAGTTCTGGGATTGATTGAGAAGTTCGATGACATTACCTTCAATTACCTTCCATGCGATGAAAATCAGATGGCAGATGCATTGGCGACCTTGGCTTCTATGATTAAAGTAAACAGACCAGAAGATATGAGGCCTATTCAGATGAGTATTGTCGAAGTTCCAGCCCATTGTTATGACATAGAGGAAGAGGAAAGAGATGACCATCCTTGGTATCAGAATGTATTGCGATACGTGAAAAATCACGAATACTCGGAGAATGCCACTGAGAATGAGAAAAGGACTTTAAGAAGAATGGCCACTGATTATGTCTTGGATGGAGATATTCTATACAAAAAGAGAAAAGATTAAGTACTATTGAGATGTTTTGACACTGTTGAAGCTAAGCAAATCCTTTAAGAAGTTCATGAAGGAGTTTGTGGAACACACGCTAATTGATTCACAATGGCCAGCCAGATAATGAGATTTGGATATTATTGGTCTACCATGGAAGGTGACTGTATTAGTTATGCTAAGAGATGTCACAAGTGCTAGATTTACGGAGACAAGATTCATGTGCCTCCGTCACCTTTGCACATTATGACTTCTCTATTGCCTTTCTCTATGTGGGGCATAGATGTTATTGGACCAATCTCGCCAAAAGCATCGAATGGACATCGGTTCATCTTTGTAGTAATTGACTACTTCACAAAATGGGTAGAAGCCGCTTCATACGCTAATGTTACTAAATCAGCCGTTAGCCGATTCTTGAAGAAAGAGATTATTTGTAGATATGGAATGCCCGAGATGATCATATCAGACGACGTGCTGAATTTGAATAATAACTCAATAGCAGAAATTTGTAGCCAATTTGGGATCAAACATCATAATTCATCTCCATACCGACCAAAAATGAATGGGGCGACGGAAGCGGCTAACAAAAACATTAAAAAGATAGTAAGGAAAATGACTGAGACTTACAAAGATTGGCATGAGAAACTACCGTTTGCACTCTATGCTGATCGGACATCTGTCAGAACCTCTACTGGGGCAACACCTTATTCTTTGGTTTATGGGATAGAGGTTGTCCTGCCTATTGAAGTGGAAATCCCTTCTCTTCGCGTGCTGTCAAAAATAAAGTTGGACGAAGCTGAATAGATTCGGGCTCGATATGATCAGTTGAACCTGATTGAAGAAAAGAGACTAAGGGCTATTCGTCATGGTCAAATGTACCAGAAACGAATGATGCGAGCCTATAATAAGAAGGTTCACCCAAGAGAATTTCGTGAGGGGGACCTTGTGCTGAAATAGATCCTTCCAATACAAAAGGATTTTAGAGGTAAATGGATACCAAATTGGGAAGGACCGTATGTGGTGAAGAAGGCTTTCTCTGGAGGAGCATTGATCTTGATCGAGATGGATGGGAAAAGTTTACCCAATCCTGTGAACTCGGATTCAGTAAAGAAATACTTTGCTTGAAAAAGAAAAGAAGCCAAAGAGAAAACCCGCAAAGGGCACTTTGAGTTCCTAAAAAAAAAAGGGAGAGGCCAAGGCGAAAACCCACAAAGGGCGCCTTGTGACCAAAGGGGTCTTGAGTTGAAAACCCGAAAGGGCGACTCAAATTTTGCACGGACGAACAGTCATCTCGCTACAACAATGAAAGGAAGAATGTTGCATAACGGGGCATCAGCAAAATACTTTGGATTTTCTAAACACATGTTGAACTCAAGACAGTCTTCATAAAGTTTGTATATGGAAGCTCAATCCGCGATATCTAGGGCATCTGATTTTTGACTTATTCATTCTACTATCTTTAGATTTTTTTCTTCTCAAAGATATGTTCCGATAATTTTTCTTTGTATTCTTTTTATAAATTTATTCAAATTTTAATCATTCTTTTGTGATTAATTTGTTACCCATTATTCATAAATGAGTTGCATTGAAATAATGATTGACTTAACTAATAATTTCACAAAGAGAAGTTTTACATATTACTTTGGAAATTTCTAGATAAGACAAGGAACCAAAACATGAAAATTGTTTAGAATTTCCATGTACATAGAAATATTTGAGAAAGAAGAGTCTGGATAGAGACTATTTCTCTGAATTCTTTTTCCAATTGATAAATGGACATGATGTCATCTGATCATGACACTTGGGGTGGTATGGTGAACCAAGAAACCCTGAATTGTGGTGGAATGGGTTGAATTTGAGATTAGCCCTATACCCTAAATTTGCAGAAGGATTAGATTGAAAGGGTTTTGACTCTCAATGGGGTGGATGAAACAAGCCTTGTGTTTTCAAGATCCAAGTGGAGTTGACTTTGAAATTACATTGGGGCAAGCTGGTTAAGCAGAATATGATTGATGAACAAAAATGATGAACAAATGAGTGATAACACCAAGAGTAGGAATCATATTCATAACATATTTGTATCATAGCAAATTTCATTAGATGCATTTAATTCATTCCGGTCATTGCATTCTAATCCTAATTATTTTCACGACATGTTGCACTCATATCACACATAACACATGAAACCGAGTCTACAGGATATGTCCTTCAGTAGACAGTGTAGCGATATCGGTGAAGTTTTAGATCTTATCTTCTTGAAGTTGTAGGAAGTAGATCAAAGACATTTTAGTCTTATCTCCCTGAGGTTGCAGTGGAGTAGATTGAAAACAGAAGATCTTATCTTCCTAAGGTTGTAGGAAGCAGATCAAAAGACATTTAGTCTTATCTCCCTGAAGTTGCAGTGGAGTAGACTAAAAACAAAAGATTTTATCTCTCTGAAGTTGCAGTGGAGCTAATCGAAAACAGAAGATCTTATCTTTCTAAGGTTGTAGAAAGTAGATCGAAGACGTTTTAGTCTTATCTCCCTAAAGTTGCAGTGGAGTAGACTAAAGACAGAAGATTTTATCTCCCTGAAATTGCAGTGGAGTAAATCGAAAGCAGATCTTATCTTTCTGAAGTTGCAGGAAGCAGATCGAAGACATCAGTCTGGTGATGCTTAAGTTTGTAGGGATCAGATTGAAGATAACAGATCTTATCTTCCTGAAGTTGCAGGAAGTAGATCGAAGACATCAGTCTGGTGATCCACGAGTTCTGAGGATCGATTGAAAAAAGCAGATCTTGTTTCCCTAAGTTTGCAGTGGAACAGATCAAAAGATAGTGGATATTGCCTTTATAAAGTTGAAGCTATCAAACTTACTGAAATCAAGATAAAGTTCCAATACCGGTGAAGTTGTAGTGGATGGGAAACCGTTTGAAGAAGACGAGGATCAAGAAGTCGAGGCTCAGCCAAGACCGGGCAAAATTGGTCCTTTTATAATCTTTGCTCTATTCTCGTTACACGACAATGAGCAAAGAGGGGCAGCCGTAATGGCCCATTTTTGCCCAGGCTGGAATGAACCAAAATAAAAACAAAACCGGTGTTTATTTTAAACAGTCCAATTACATTAACCCAAAACCATCAGGCTACCTTACAAACCCAATAGCCCAAATTTTAATTACCCACTAGACTAGCCCAAAACCCATTACACCCTCAGCAGCCCAAACAGACTTGACCCAACAACTTAGACCCAACCTAAACCGGAGCCTAAAAGGGCCAATGCCTAAATGGAGACCTAGGGTTTCTGCTAACCCTCGCACTGCAAGCAGAAGAATCCTAGCAGTCGCGCCGCAAGCTTCGCGCCCAGGTCAACAGTGAGAAACTAATCGTCGCACCACCACCTCATCCGGCCCTCGTTCGTGCCTTGATTCAGGCTTGAATCACCACCGTCGCAAGATTTCAAACCTGCAAAGGAAAGAAATAAGCAGCAAAAGGGAATAAATCGTAGCAAAATAAGAAATCACAGATATAGAAAGATACGAAAAGATATCTTTTCCATTTCTTTTATTTTGTTTTTGGGTATAAAACCCCTTGTAGAAATTTGTAAAAGGGGGGAGGATTTTTTGAAAAAAAAGAAAAACAGATATTATCGCAAAATACAGAGGCAAGACACAGAGAAAAAAAAAAAGAGATACAAACAAAAAAACAACAACAAGTATACAAAGAATTACACAAAATCGGTAGGCTCAAAGTCTTTTAAAAATCTATAGAAATAAAAGATTTTGTTTACATAAAGGTGATTTCTTTTAAACCTGATATTCTATTTGCTTTTTTATTTATTTTATTTTATTTTTTATGTTGCAAATATAACTATTATTTCGAAAAAGTAAAAAGGAAGAAAAGAGATTACTTGTTGACGACAGAAATCGGCGATCTAGACCTCTGGCCACTGACCACGGTGGCGCGTATGGCGCGTGGCCCCCGGAAGCTACGATCGGAACTAGCGAAGGACAAAGCCCCTTCAGAGGGTTTTTGAAGTATTTTATAAAAAAAAAAAACTTTGAACTAAATGATTTTTTTTAAAAAAAATGAATATCTATAAAAGAGATTGAACGACGTCGTTTTATCAGGGCAAGGTCCGCGTCGACCATAAACCCGACCAGGATCCGCGTGTTTTGTTTAAAAGGGAAATTGCAATTTTAGTCCTCCAGTTATTTTATTAACTTTAATTTCATTCAAATCAATGTTTTATTTTTTTTAAATTTACCTCAAAATCTATTTAAATTTCAATTCAATCTTTTTATAATTAATTAGTATTTGATTATTTAATTAATATTATAAAATACATAATTATTTATTACTATTCATTTAAATATATTATTTTAATATCTATATGTGTTAATTATTACATTTTATAATATAATACTATATTTTAACATGTTTTGTTTAAAATTTATTTTGTATATATATGTATTTATTTATAACTAATATTTGTTAATTATTAATTATTTGGGCTATAAGTATTAAGTTGCTAAATTATATATATATATATATATATATATATATATATATATATATATATTGTTATATAAATAATTTCTTGTTTTTGTTTTACATGTATTTTTTGTTTGTTTAAATGTTTAGATATATCGTTCCTTTTTTGTTTGATTATGAATGTTGCATTAACCATTATTATTTTACATTGTATGTATATTTATTTTAATAACTTAATAGGATGCTTTATTTATTTATTTATGTTATATTGTTCTTTTATTTATCGTTAACATAATTCATAGAATTGCAATTGATATGTATGTTACATTATTCATGCCATTTTTACAAAAATACCTTTTTAAAAATTAAAACTTTTTTAAATATTTTTGGTGATATGTGATATTTGGGAGTTTACTGAAAAGAATCATGCCCTAACTTATTGGGTTGTGATTTTTTCGAAAATTGAAAATATTAGGTATCCCTTCACTTTCAAAATTGAAGTTTACCAATTTCCAAATAAAACTTATTCTTGAGAATTCAAAGCGTTGTATCTTAACTTATTGGGTGTGATGTTTTGTCTCTCAAAGTAAGAATTTTCCTAAATAAAGATGTACTTAGCTTCAAAGATATGAAATGTTGTATCCTAACTTATTGGGTATGGTATTCTTATTTCTTTGAAATAGGTATATCTTAGTTTTTTTTTTTTTGCTAATAAGGGATCTTATTTTTTAAATTTTTAAATTTTTAAATTTTAAACATTTGGACATGATTTATCAATTAGGTACCAATTTTTGGGCGTTATGAGGGTGCTAACCCTTCCTCATACATAACCGACTCTCGAACCCGTTTTCTCGTCTTTCGTAGACCAAAATTAAATGTTTTAAAATAAAACGTTTTACAATGTGATCTAATCACACCTAAGTAAAAAACGATTGGTGGCGACTCCTGTTTTTATTTTTAAAGTCGATTCCTATTTTTTCAAAACGATATTTAAAATAGTTTCGACAATTAGTATCCAAGCACAAGAATAAATTCCATCACAACTGAACAAAAAACTTCCAAGTCATATTCTTTTGTGGAAAGGTAATCTCAATGGAAAAGTATACCCACGAAATGATAGAAAAGGCTTTTGAAAACATACCATGCATGAAATTTAAGCTTTGGCTGAAAGCTTCCTTCGCCAACAATGGTGTTTTGGCTAACACAACAATGGGTTTTCGGCTAACGCCTCTGTGAATGAAAGAGATGATACCTTTTTCTTTACTTAATTTCAAGTTTAATTTACTATTTTACCCTTTAATATTAAACCAAATTTCATCAAATGCCAAGCCATAATCATCACTATTCTTAAAATAGGTAAAATTACTACTTACGGCCCTTATTTCATGCTTTTATATCCATTTAATTTAGTTAAGGCCATAGTGACTAAGTTTTACATCTATTACAATTTAATCCTTTTCCTTAATTAAAATTTAAACGTTAAAATTTCATAACCAAATTTTAATATAACCCTAATAACACTCCATAAATATTTATAACATATTTACGGGCTCGTTTTATAGAAATGAGGTTTCAATACCTCATTTTCTAAAATTACTTGATCTTAAAGATTTACCACTTGAACCTAGCTATTCTTTCAATTGACAAAAATCATTAAATCAAATTTCAACGTCATTCTACAATTATTTCTAAATTTCAAAGTTAACTAAAAAAGTGTAAAATTCTAAAATGAAGTGGAATTAAACTTAAAATTCTAGATTTTAAAATCTAATATTAAGAACTTATAAATTCTAAAATGTAGAAAATGAAATTTTAAAACCTAAATTGAAAGACTTTTGAATCTAAATTCTAGACTAAAATCAAATTAAATCTATTAAAAACCTAACATCTAAAATGTAGGGATAATTTTTATAAATATGCTGAAAAAAATAATTGAGAAAGTATGTCGGTTTTTTTTTTTACATTTACCAATTTACAACTGCTTTTTGGAGAGAAAAAGAAAATACGTCCTTTTAAGAGAGAGAATAATAATGCATCCTGTAGGACGCATTTTCCTTTCAACTGTAACTAATAGGAGTCTAACAACCATAATTTTTCCTTTATAAACCCCTCTAAACTTCATTTTTTCAACTCAATCCTCAATTTTTATTTCTCAATTCTCAAAAAATTACGTGAAAATGGTCATTTTGGTATGATTATTTTGAATGGTGAAATGGGTTGATGATGGTTGACATTAGGTAGCTTTTACACCTATGTTTTGTGATTGCGATGTGGAATTATAGCTTGTGCTTAATTGATTTTGTTTTGATATGAAATGAGGCACCTTGAATGGCATATTGGTTAGAAGATTTAGGTTGATTGAATTGGTATGTTTATAAATGTTTGAAGTGTGTTTATGTCCATTGAATGTATGTACAAAAGGAGGAGCTTGTTAGGCAAGGTTTGCCTTTGGAATGGCTTGTTTGAAGTGTGTTTGACTGTCACACGATCGTGTGTCACACACGGTTTATTTACACGACCGTGTCTCCTATTGTTTTTAGGTATAGGTTTTATACAGTCTAGCACACGGTCTGTGACACAGCCGTGTGTCTTAAAAAAGTTTGTTACACGAATTGAGACACGACCAGCGACACGGCCATGTGAACTAATTCGAATATACATACGGGCTAGGACACGGCCGCTTGTCTCGACTTCGAATGTCCACATAGTCTGAGCTATGACACACAGCCTGTCCATACATCCATGTGTCCCCTATTTTTAGAATTTTCAACTTCTTCTTAACTTTTCCGTTTTGTTTCGAATTGACCCCCGAATGTTTCCAATCTATTTATAGGGCCACGAAACACGATTTAAGGCTCATATGCATATATTTAGTTATAAATAGAATGTGATTTGATTATTTGTATTTATGATCAATTATAGTTTGTAAATAATGTTAATTTTTTAAATGTTATCGTAATACTCTGTGACTCCAAACCGGCGACGGAGACGGGTTAGAGGTGTTACATAGGTGTTGTATGGATGCTTTAACCTTTCCTAAACGTAACTATACTCTCAAATCCATATTTGATTATGAGATCATGCCTTTGTTTTAAGATTTTCCCTTAGATTTCTCTTAAGATTAGCCTTAGAACTTTGGGTGATAGGTGACTAACCGACCAAATCTGAATTGGTTTTTGACAACTTCACTTTTTAGTTTTTCGTGTCTATCTTGTTAGGTTCATCTCTAGCATGTTATGACAACTTAGCGATTCCACTGTGGAGTCTAGTTTTGAGAGTCGATCTACTTTAGGGCTTAGCTTTAAGGTTTTTTTGTTATAAGTTGTATATGTGACTTTATTGATTAATTAATGTGAATTTTTTTTCTGTTACTTGTGATTACATTTGTTGTAAATTGTCATTCACTTTCCACATGAATTTGATTCTATTCGTTGATCTGTTCTATTAGGCAGAGTGGACTTGGGCTTTCGTGTGGTAATTTCCATAGCATAAATTGTTTTTTTTAAATCGATAGTAAATTTATCATTTATTTATTTACTTGTTGTAGAGTTTATAAGTCCATGTTTATAATTCATTAAAAGTAAAAAATATATAATGTTCAATGGTTCGAATTTCTTTTATAAAATCAATATTAAAAAATTTATAATGCAATGTTGTTTAAATCATCCTGAACTACCCGGTTGAACTGGGAATCGATTGAGATATTGATCTAGAACGGTAAAAAATCAGGTGATCTGCAAACTAGGCTAAAAACAGTTGAATTGATTGAATCGTATTTTATAATTGTCGAAACCATTTTTAAATCGGGTTTTGAAAAAATGGGGATCGACTTTTAAAAACAAAAATGGGAGCTACCACCAATCTCTTTTCATTTAGGGTGATTGGATCTCCTTGTAAAACATTGCATTTTAAAAAATTTGATTTTGGTCTGCAGAAAATGAGAAAACGGGTTCGGGAGTCGGTTACGTATGAGGAAAGGTTAGCACCCTCAAAACGCCCAAAAATTGGTACCTAATTGATAGAATCATGTCCAAATGTTTGAAATTTAAAAAGTTTAAAATAAGATCCGTTATTGAAAAGAAAACCAAGACTTATCTATTTCAAAGAAATAAAAAAAATACCATACTTAATAAGTTAGGATACAGCATCTCATAACTTCAAGCTTGTCGCATCTTTATTTTAGAAAATTCCTACCTCAAGCAAAACATCACACCCAATAAGTTAGGATACGCTTTTGAATTCTCAAGAATAAGTTTTTATTTTAAATTGATAAGCTTTAATTTTGAAAATGGAGGAAATCTAATACTTTGAGTTTTACGAGAAAAATCACAACCAAGAAGTTAGGTACGATTCTTCTCAAGACTCCAAATATCACATATCACCGTTAAAAATATTTTAAAAAATCTTTAATTTAAAAGGTATTTTATTAAAAATGGTATGAGTAAAACATTGTAACATATATATCAATTGCAATTCTACTAATTTAACCATAAATAATAAAAGAATAATAACATGAATAAATATAGCATTATATTAAGCAATAATAAACAATTAAGATAGTAAAATAAACATGCGATGCAAAATAAATATCAATAAATAAAAACTTTACATTTAAACAAAAAAGCGATATATTTAAACATTTAATAAAAATAATTTTTAAAACAATTTAATATATATACATAATAACAAAAATTAAAAGTAAAAAAAACTTATCATATATATATAATTTAATAATTTAATACAGGTATAAATGACTATAATAAAAATAATTAGTAAATAGTATAAAGTATATTTATATAAAACATATATATATATATATATAATATTCTAACCATAAAATTACATAAATAATATAAATAATATAAATGAAATATGTTTAGATAATATAAATAAATTTTATAAAAAATAGAAATAATACATAATATATATCAATACTATATAATATAAAAATTTTAAACAAAAGTAATGTAATAAATAATATACTAATTATAAAATAATATAAATAATATTAAACCACATAAAATAAATAATAATATATATTAGGTTAATATGTAAATATATATATATATATTTTATACTATAAACAAACTAATATATAAATAATAATGGAAATAATACAAAATAATTTGATTACAATATTAAAATAATTTAAAATGGAATAAAAATAAAAGATTTAAAAAAACAGGATTAAATAGCAATTAAAATAGATATAAAAGGATTAAATTAGAACTCGCGTTAAATCCCAGGGACTAATGTGGAAATTAAGCCTCTTTTTTAAAACAGCGTTGTTCCGATTTTTACCTTTAAAATGCTCGAGGATTCAATTGAAAAAAAGTACAAATTTAAGGGCTAATGTAAAATTAAATAAAATGTCAGATTGGATAAATTAAAACAAATAAAATTTCAAAGGGACTGAAATGGCAAATTGCCCTTTTAGCCAAAACGTGCGGATCCTCTTCTGGATGTCGGGTCAACGCGCGGATCCTATTAATCAGAAACGGCGTCGTTTTCCTTTGCTTATATAACCTAAATTAAGCCCCCAAAAAAATCATTTTAACTCCGTTTAAAAAAAAAACCTCAAGGATCCTCTCCAGAAACCCCCTTTTCTCTGTCCGGTGTCTGGTCACTGGGCTTCTAGGCAATGCTCCAAGCGCAACACGCGCCTTCGTGGCAGTTGGCCGGAGGCCGAAAACTTCGTTTCTCGGTCGTAAATCAAAAGGTAAAATCCTTTTCACTGCTTTCGTATTTTATATATATATAAATATACATACATGAAAAATAAAAAGAATACGAAAATAGAATAACCTCTGTATTGCGAAAGATTTGTTTTTGTTCCTGGATTTTTTTGTGTGTATTTTGTATTCTGTTTTTTTTTTCTTTTACAAGTTTATGATAGGCTTTTATAGCCTATTGAAATGTAAAATAAAAAAAGAAATAAAAAGTTGCCATGCTTGCTGTGATCTGCTTCCTTTTTTGCAGGTGAAGAGCGGCAGAGAATCTGGTGACAAGGCGTGTCGATGGCGGTACGATTCACGCTTGACGAGGGCTGGTGACGCGATTATTGGTCTGGATGCTATTGCGGCGCAAGGAAACCTAGGGTTTCAGAAACCCTTGGTTTCTAATTTAGAGTTGGGCCATTTTTGGGCCGTGTAGGTTGGGTTAATGTTTGGGTTAAAGGGGTGTAATTGGGCCACGGGTAATTTTGGGTTAAGGGTTTAGTTTGTTTGGGGTTTAAGTTTGGGTTCTGGTATTGGATCAAATGGTTTGTAAATGGACTAAAAAAGACATTTATTTATTTATTTATTTATTTTTCTTGGGTTTGTTTATTGGCTCGGGCAAAATTGAGTACTTACAGCTGCCACTCTTTGCTCATTGTCGTGTAACAAGAATAGAGCAAAGACTATAAAAGGACCAATTTTGAATGGTCTTGGCCAAACCTCGACTTCTTGATCCTTATCTTCTTCAAATGACTCCAACTCCACTGCAACTTCAACGGTATTGGAACTTCATCTTGATTTCAGTAAGTTTGATAGCTTTAACTTCATGAATGCAGTATCCACTATCTTTTGATCTACTCCACTGCAAACTCAGGGAAACAAGATCTAATGTTTTCGATCTGCTTCTTGGAACCTCAAGAATGCCAGATCTATTATTTTAATCTGCTCCCTACAACTTCAGGGATTGCCAGACTAATGTCTTTAATCTGCTTCCTGCAAACTCAGGAATTGCTAGATCTGCTATCTTCAATATGCTCCCTACAAACTCAGGGATTGCCAGACTGATGTCTTCGACCTGCTTCCTGCAAACTCAGGAATTGCCAGATCTGCTATCTTCAATCTGCTCCTTGCAAACTTAGGGAGTGCCAGAATAATGTCTTTGATCTACTTCCTACAAACTCAGGAATTGCTAGACCTGCTATCTTCAATCTACTCCCTGCAAGCTCAGGGATTGCCAGACTGATGTCTTAGATCTGCTTCCTGCAAACTTAGGAATTGCCAGATCTACTATCTTCGATCTGCTTCCTGCAAACTCAGGAATTGCCAGACCTGCTATCTTCAATCTGCTCCCTGCAAACTCAGGGATTGCTAGACTAATTTCTTCGATCTGCTTCCTACAAACTCAGGAATTGCTAGATATGCTTTCTCCAATCTGCTCCCTACAAACTCAAGATTTGTCAGACTGATATCTTCGATATGCTTCCTGCAAACTTAAGAATTGCCAGATCTGCTATCTTCAATCTACTCCCTGCAAACTCAGGGATTGCCAGCCTGATGTCTTCGACTTGCTTCCTACAAACTCAGGAATTGCTAGATCTGTTATCTTCAATCTACTCCCTGGAAACTCAGGGATTACCAGACTGATGTCTTCGATCTGCTTCCTGCAAACTCAGTAATTACTAGATCTGCTTTCTCCAATTTGCTCCCTGCAAACTCAAGAATTGTCAGACTGATGTCTTCGATTTGCTTTCTGCAAACTCAGGAATTGCCAGATCTGCTTTCTTCAATCTGCTCCCTGCAAACTCAGGGATGCCAAACTGCTATCTTCTACCTTGCTACATAACCTGTAGAATGAGTATATGTTTATGTCCAATATTTAAGATGCTTTGATCGAAATGCATCAGATGCTCCTATTTAGACATGCTATGATATATGAATACGAAAATGTTATGAAGATGATTCCTATTTCAAGTGTCATCACTCATTTATCTGCCAAGGTTTTATCTTCATTCAAATAATTTGCCCCATGGTAATTCTAAGTCCTCTCCACTTGAACCTTGGGACATGAAGTTGGTATCTCCCACTACAACTTCAGGGGAATAGCATTTGGTCTCTTCCATCTTGTTATTACCACTTAGAGGTACAGAACTTGTATCACTTTCAATCAATTTGATTTGTTACACCATTCCCTGGGTGTAATAACCATATGTATGAATGTAGAGTATCCCAAGAATGATCCTCTTTACACTTGGATTGACTTTGTTTGTCATTTACCGATATGGTATTACCAACAGAATTGTCTTATCCAATAAGAATCTGAAGAAATAATCATTTTCCAATGTTTCCAATCCCTTAGGCTTGGTGAGTTCTGAACAATAGTCCTGTTTCAGATTCTCATATTATTTAGAAGCTTCCAGAGTAATATGCGAAACTCCTTTTATGAAAGTGTTATTAGTCCATTAATTGTTATTTCAATAAAATGCTTAAAAAAGATCACAACAATGAACATGAAAGAAATTAATCAGGAGTATAGCTTGAAGCAAATAAGCTAATCAAAGATAACCAAGGCAATAAATGAAAATTGGTTGGGTGTATTTTAAAAAGAATAAAGTAAATAAAGATAACAAATTCAAAAATGAATAAGATAGAAGCTAGGTGCCCCAGATATTGCAGCCTGAGCTTCTCTGTTCAAACTTCTTGAGGACCATTTTAAGCTCAATATGTGTTTAGGGGATCCGGAGTACTTTGTCAATGCCCCAAGATGTAACATACTTCCGCATTGTTAATTCAGGCATAGCAAGACTACCACATGCCCTATCTTTGATCAAAATTTGAGCCACCCTTTTGGGTTTTCAGCTCAAAACCCCTTTGGTCTCAAAGCACCCTTTGTGGGTTTTCGCCTTGGCCTCTCCTTTTTCTTTTTTTTTTTTTGTTTTTTTATTTCAGATTTGAATTTGGACTCAATGCACTCTTTGCGGGTTTTCACCTTGGCCCTTTTCCCTTTCAGGTAAAATCCTTCTTGACTGAACCTGAATTCACTGGATTGGGCAAGTCTTCGCCATCCATCTCAGTCAATATCAATGCTCTCCTAGAACAGCCCCTACATTAGTCCTTCCCAGTTTGGCATATGCTTTCTTTTAAAATCGTTTTGTAGAAGAAAAATCTTTTTCAACATCAGGTTTCTTCGTGAACTTCTCTAAGATGAACTTCTTTAGCATAAGCTTCCATCATCTGGCCGTGGCAAATAGCTTCTAACCTTTCCTTCAATTAGGTTTAATCGATAAAAATGCTTCAAATCTATAAACCAATGTGTAAGATGTTGCCCCGGCAAAGGTCTTGGCCAATGTTCGATAATCATGGAGAGTAGTGATAACTTATTATGCCAATCTTTACAAGTCTTAACCATCTTCCTCTCTCTTTTTTTGACAGCTTTTGTTGCACTGTGATATGCTGCCTGATCTTTGGACAAACTATAAACTTTGATTTTGTACAGTTATTTAAACGCGATTCTTTATGGCATTCTGCTAGCATCTGATCCCTTTTTTCTTCTTTTTCTTCTCTTTTTTTTGTTTTTTCAAGAATTTGATGACTATCAACTTTGTAACATTGGCATATGAAGCTACTTCTACGACAATGAATCGATGTCGACTAGAAGCTTTTGACAAGATTGGCCCCATCACATCCATGCCCCACATATGGAAAATTTGTGAAGAAATGAAGAAGGCACATGAATCTTGTCTCCTTCAATTCAGTATTTGCGTTATGACTGATGCAATCCCCTTCCATGGTGGATCAACAGTGCACGATCCTCTTGTTTAGCCTACGTCTTAGTAGCCCAAGCATGTCCTGATATTATCGTGCAAAAACATCTTTGAATTCTTGAAAATAACTCAATGATTTCTTGTCTTATTTTTGTGGTTAGTTGGGCCTCATCTTTACCCCTTTTCCTAGGCTCGCAATATGTAGAGTAAGTTCAGTTTCTTATCTAGTTTCACCATTCTTAACAAATTAGAAGATAGGTTATAATCTCTGTTATCTTCAAATTCCTTAGATCCCCTAGACCTATCTCTCATTCAAAAAGGGAGTCAGTAACAACGTCGTTCATGTCGTTGATATCTGGGTACCTAGGTACGAAGGCAAGAAATTCAAAGAATAAATAATTCTAAGGATGATTATTGGTATGGTCATGAAAGAATTTTCTAAAAAAGCAAAAGAATATACAATATGAAATGTAGAGAATAAAAGAATATGTATTCAAAAAGATGCATTTTATTGAAATAAAATTTCAGACCCAAGCATATTTCACAAAACGGTTCTTATTGCCTCTAGACTTAAGGCAACAAGTATGTTTTGAATATTACTCTAGGTCAGTTCTAAAAATACAGGGATCTCTTCCATAGTCCCATTATTCAAAACAATCCCAAGTACACAAGGGCTTGGAAACTTCATTCTCTTCAAGGAGTCGCAACTTTCTTGTCTCCTCCTTCAATTATCACATCTACAGCCTCGTCAAAGTGATTAGGTTTTGATGAATCGTTGATCTTCACAATACCCATTTTGATGAGCCTCTCAACTACCTTTTTGAAGGCAGTGCAGTTTTCTATGGAATGACTCGTTATTCCCGCATGGTAGTCGCATTGAGCATTCGGGTCATACCATTTAGGATATGGGGGCTGTAATAGCTTCAAATAAAATGGAGACACCACGTGTGCGTAAAAAAACTTTGATATAGCTCCTTATATCATTGGGATTGGCGTAAATTAGAGCCTTTCAGAGTTTTACCTGGTGCCTGATTCTTGTCTTATCGACCCTTGTTGCCCAGCAGTGATTACCTTCGTTCGATTAACAGTAATTGTATTATTGACATTGTCATCCTTTTTTCTAGGAGTAGACCTTCTAGTATTCTCCCCTGCTTCAAACTTGCCACCCTTTATGGCATTTTCAATCATCTCTCATGCCATCACTATATCCGCAAAGCTCTTAGTAGTACTTCCTATCATATGAATGATGAATGGAGCCTTCAAGGTATTGATGAAGAGCATTGTAGTCTCCTTTTCTAGGAGTGGTGGCTGAACTTGCATGGCGAACTCTCTCCATCTTTGCGTATATTGCCTGAAGCTTTCATTCGGTTTCTTTTCCATGTTTTGCAACATGATTCTATCAGGCGTCATGTCTGTGACATGATTGTATTGCTTCATAAAGGCTTGAGCTAAGTCTCTCCATGAGCTAATATTAGCGCGGCTAAGTTGATTATACCACCTAGACACTGCTCCCGTCAAACTATCTTGGAAACAAATGAATCAGAAGTTTATCATTGTTTACATAGCCCGTCATACGTATACAGAACATAGTGATGTGAGCTTCAGAGCAACTAGTCCCATTGTACTTCTCAAATTCTGGCATCTTGAATTTATGAGGAAGTACCAGATCCGGGACCAAACTCAAGTCCTTTGCGTCAATACCATGGTGATGATCAGCATTTTCCAAAGCTTGGAACTTTTTTTTCAACCATCTACAGTGATCCTCCAACTTCCTTGAAGACTTATTCCCTCTCTCTCTGCTATGTCCAAATCAGGGATAACAAGATTGGCTGGGTTATCTCCCAGATTAGATCCAGAGCTGACTTGGAAATTCATAGGCATTCTAGTATTAGCTTGCCCTTGTTGAGGCCTTATTGTGACAGATGGTCTCTGGGGATACTCTTCAGTCTATACATGCGGTGGGGTAAAACCTCGAGGAAAATCCTCATTGTCATCAGCATTGACTATGAGACCCTTTTCATTGTCCATTGCCCCACTCAGCATCTAGGCCATTTGGGCCATCATGTTCCTTTGGGCCTCTAACATCTGGTCCCTTATTTCTTGCTGGAGCTTTGCCATTTGCTCCTGCATCTAGTCTTGAATGTCTCTTTGAAATTGTTCAAGTCTTTGGTCCATTTTCTTTGACTTGGCATGTGTTCCATAAAGGTGTTCAGCTTCTAGATTTCCCTTCTTTTTCTCTCTCTCACTCTCTGTTATAATTTCAACTAATTAGACTCTCTCTATGGACTTAAATTCATATGATGTTATGTAATGCAAATGCATGAATGCAAAGAAAGAGAGGAGTTGATTTTGAATTCAATTCCATTAAAAAAACTTTTGTAGAAAACAAATTTCTTTACATAAAACGGATCGCATACACGACCTTGCCCTCATATTCCAAGCAAAAACATTAATCCCCTTATTTGCAAAGGTCAAAATCTCGCAAACTTGTAATAAATGCCTTCACTAGCTCCTTTTTGCTTGATTTGGGGCGCGACTCACTGCTCCATAATGCTCGTTTGCCTCTTCAAGAAAGTCGAGACGTGGTAATTCTCGATTTGTCTTTGTCAGCTTGAATCCTTGGGTAATAAGGTCTTGTATTTCTTCGCCGTCTATTAGTCTTCTCTTATTGTGTTTACTTGGACCATATTCGGATGACCATATTATAATCCACTTTATTTTATAAAACCTATTTTCTTATACAAACTCTTCTATTTAGCAATCGAATTTGAATCAACACCTCTTTTCTATGATGTGAATGCAATGCAATCAAAACAAAAGAGAATACATTAGTACAGGAAAAATAAATAGCATAGAACACCTATCTAGGTGACCACTATGGTTTGACATAGTTCTACCTAAGGTGGGCTCTTCGGTTTTCTACATGTGGTTCAACTCTAAAGTTGAGGTACCCGAACCAGCAGATTCCTCGATCCTCACCCATTATAGGCTCATATGGTCCGAGTTCGGTTCAAGGGAATACATTTCCCTATGGCCATGCGGAAGTGAAAACTTCACGAAGACATAGGTATAGATGTACTCCTGAAGCAATCCACTAGCCCATGCAGAGGTGAAAACCTCACGAAGGCATAGCTTCTCGCTCCCACTTAAGGGTGTGACCACAACGATCATGCAATGCAATGCAGAGAAATATATATATAGAACCACATGTAATAAAAGGATCATGTTTTAAAAAAACAAAATTTTAAATTCAGACAAAAGGACATGAAATTATCAATTTTACGGCTTCACTCTCTTATGTCCCCAGTGGAGGCCAAGCTGTCGAAACCATTTTTAATTCGGGTTTTGAAAAAATGGGGATCAACTTTTAAAAACAAAAATGGGAGCCACCACCAATCTCTTTTCATTTAGGTGTGATTGGATCACCTTGTAAAACGTTTCATTTTAAAACATTTGATTTTGGTCTGCGAAAAATGAGAAAACGGGTTCGGGAGTCGGTTACGTATGAGGAAGGGTTAGCACCCTCATAACGCCCAAAAATTGGTACCTAATTGATAGAATCATGTCCAAATGTTTGAAATTTAAAAAGTTTAAAATAAGATCCGTTATCGAAAAGAAAACCAAGACTTATCTATTTCAAAGAAATAAAAAAATGCCATACCCAATAAGTTAGGATACAGCATCTCATAACTTCGAAGCTAGGTGCATCCTTATTTTAGAAAATTCTTACCTCGAGACACAAAACATCACACTCATTAAGTTAGGATACAACATTTTGAATTCTCAAGAATAAGTTTTTTATTTGAAATTGATAAGCTTCAATTTTGAAAATGGAGGGATATCTAATACTTTGAGTTTTACGAGAAAAATCACAACCCAGTAAATTAGGGCACGATTCTTCTCGAAGATCACTCCAAATATCACATATCACCGTTAAAATATTTTAAAAAATTTTTAATTTAAAAGGTATTTTATTAAAAAATGGTATGAGTAAGACATTGTAACATATATATATCAATTGCAATTCTATGAATTTAACCATAAATAATAAAAGGATAATAACATGAATAAATATAGCATTATATTAAGCAATAATAAACAATTAAGATAGCAAAAATAAACATGCGATGTAAAATAAATTTCAATAAATAAAAACTTTACATTTAAACAAAAAATGATATATTTAAACATTTAATAAAAATGATTTTTTAAAACGAGTTAATATATATACATAATAACAAAAATTAAAAGTAAAAAAACTTATCATATATATATATATATATATAATTTAATAATTTAATACGGTATAAATGACTATAATAAAAATAATTAGTAAATAGTATAAAATATTTTATATAAAAACATATATATATATATATATATATAATATTCTAATCATAAAATTACATAAATAATATAAATGAAATATGTTTAGATAATATAAATAAATTTTATAAAAAATTAGAAATAATACATAATATAACTCAATACTATATAATATAAAAATTTTAAACAAAAGTAATGTAATAAATAATATATTAATTATAAAATAATATAAATAATATTAAACCACATAAAATAAATAATTATATATATTAGGTTAATATGTAAATATATATATATATATATATATATATATAAATTTTATACTATAAACAAACTAATATATAAATAATAATGGAAATAATGCCAAAATAATTTTATTACAATATTAAAATAATTTAAAATGGAATAAAAATAAAAAGATTTAAAAAATAGGGATTAAATAGCAATTAAAACAAATATAAAAGGATTAAATTAGAACGCGTTAAATCCCAAGGACTAATGTGAAAATTAAGCCTCTTTTTAAAAACAGCGTCGTTCCGATTTTTACCTTTAAAATGCTCGAGGATTCAATTGAAACGAAGTACAAATTCAAGGGATAATTTAAAATTAAAGAAAATGTCAGATTGGATAAAATTAAAACAATTAAAATTTCAAAGGGACTGAAATGGCAAATTGCCCTTTTAACCAAAACGCGCGGATCCTCTTCTGGATATCGGGTCAACGCGCAGATCTTATTAATCAGAAACGGCATCGTTTTCCTTTGCTTATATAACCTAAATTCAGCCCCAAAAAAAAAAAACATTTTAACTCCGTTTAAAAAAAAAAAAAACTCAAGGATCCTCTCCAGAAACCCCCTTTTCTTTGTCCGGTGTCTAGTCACTGGGCTTCTGGGCAGTGCTCCACGTGCAACACGCGCCTCTCGCGGGTTGGTGGTCGGAGGCCTAAACTTCGCTTCTCGATCCACGAATCAAAAGGTAAAACCCTTTTCACCACTTTCGTATTTTATATATATAAATATACATGCATGAAAAATAAAAAGAATACAAAAATAAAATAACCTCTCAGATTGCGAAAGATTTGTTTTTATTCCTGGATTTTTTTGTGTGTATTTTGTATTCTATTTTTTTTTTCTTTTACAAGTTTATGATAGGCTTTTATAGCCTATTGAAATGTGAAATAAAAAAAGAAATAAAAAGTTGCCATGCTTGCTGTGATCTGCTTCCTTTTTCGTGCAAGTGAAGAGCGGCGGAGAATCCGGCGACAAGGCGCGTTGATGGCGGCACGATTCGCGGCTTGACCAGGGCTGGTGGCGCGACTGTTGGCCTAGATGCTATTGCGGCGCCAAGAAACCTAGGGTTTCAGAAACCCTTGATTTCTAATTTAGAGTTGGGCCATTTTTGGGCCGTGTAGGTTGGGTTAATGTTTGGGTCAAACGGGTGTAATTGGGCCATGGGTAATTTTGGGTTAAGGGTTTAGTTCGTTTGGGGTTTAAGTTTGGGTTCTGGTATTGGATAAAATGGTTTGTAAATGGACCTGAAAAAAATATTTATTTATTTATTTTGTTGGGTTTGTTTATTGGCCGGACAAAATTGAGTACTTACAATAATTATTAATATTTTTATTTTTATGATTTTTTACTAATTTACTTGATTTGAATCGAATGGACTAAAAATCGACAGCATGATTGATTCGATCACTAATTCGATTCCAAAAACATTAATATAATATTTAACTTGAATTGTAAGCTTTTTGAATTATGTTTTAAGATGTTCAAATTTAATTTGCTGCAATTTAATTTGGATTCTTCAACTAAAGATAACCAATCTGATTTAAGCTAAACCCAAGTAGTTTACAACTCTTAGTATTTAATATTACTAGCTTCTAATGTCTCAAGTATTGCGTGTGATTTTATGCATTTACTATTTAATTAATTTTTTAAATATTTTATTTTAATTACATTAATTAACATAAAATAAATTTTCTTATTTCAATTATTAGATATAATTAAAATATATTAACTTATTATAAAAAATACATACTTATTTCTTAAATTATTTTTTGTTAATGTTACACAATATTATATAAATATATATATATATATATATATATGCTGGAAGTAATGGATGCTCAATTATCTGTCAATATGCAGCCTTGATTGGATTTGTGTTTTTGTATGTTCGAAATAGTTTTTGTTGGCTTTTCTCTGTTTGCTGTTATTTTCTTATGGAATTGGATGTTTAATGCCGACTTGTCCCATCCAATTCCCTTATATTTTAATTTTATTGCAAGAGAAGAGACTAAGCTAGTTTGTTTATTTGTAGGAAAATCTGAATAAGAATATGAACAATCAGAGGGATACCGATAGGAGTTGAAATTCAAGGTTCGAGAGATGTTGAAAGAGCAGTAATGGCGTCGAGAAAAATGGCGATGAGGATATGTTGGATTCTGTTAATATCTCTTGCTTTCCTGAGTTATTCTCACTCAATAAAGGCTTACTATTACTATGATGAGTTAATCACCTCTTCTTCTTACATCTTCAGTGTTGGGGATTGACCCTCCAAAGAGAATAAAAAAAATTACAGGTAAAGAAAAAAAATTACGGATAAAAATAATTTTATTATAATGGTAAAAGAACGAAGTTTATATCCATCTTTTGTACTTGTCGAAACCATTTTTCTGAAGACGGGGTCGACTTTGATTTTGAAAAATGAAAACAAAGAACGGGAGTTGCCACCAATCTTTTTTGATGAAGTGTGATCGGGTCACCTCGTAATTCAATCATAAAAATTTAAATTTACTAAAACAATGATTTTTGTTCTATGAAGTCCAAAAAAGGGGTTCGGGAGTCGGTTACGCACGAGGAAGGATTAGCACACTCGATACGCCCAAAATTGGTACCTAGTTGATTAATTGATGTTTTTAGTGTCGAAAATTGAAAATTTGAATAAATTTTAAAATACGATCGTTTGTTATAAAATTGAAAATTTTTTGAGAATAGGACATATTTTACGTTAATCGAGAAAAAGAATTACGTCCCGTAAGTTAGGACACAATGTCTTAAATTCTCGATACGAGAACAAACGCCGAAAATTTTATTTTGGGAGATGTTTGATTATCTCAGTTTTAGAAAGAAATCATATTTTGTAAGTTAGAACACGATCTTTTTGTAATTTTCGAGATTATTTTAAAAATTTTAAAATGTTCATTTGTTCGAATTTATCGAGAAAGTCGAAACCCTGTAAGTTAGGGAACAACCTTTCAATTTTAAAACACATAGTGTTGCTTATTTTAAAACAAAACTTAATGTATCGTAAAATGCCACACGATTTTGTAATAAAATCTAGAATAGATTACGTGCTAACATGCATAATGAATAATAATAAGTGCGTTAATATAAATCACAATACGAAGGATAAAAATAAAATAAAATGACAAGCTAATCATAAAAGAAAAATAATAAGTAAAAGACTAAAATTTGAAACTAAAAAAAAAACTAATTTTAAACCAATAAATAAATATGGTGTAAAACAACTTAAGAATAATAATATTATTAATAATAATGGTGATATTAATAATAATGACATAATAAAATATAAAGTTTTAAAATTATAAAAGGATATAAATAAATAAATAATAAAATGATAAAATAAAATAAATATTAGGTAAGTATTAGATACATAGATACGAAAAGGAAATAATAATAGTAATAACAATATAAAGTTAAGGATACAATAATATAATAATAAGTAAATAAGCATAAAAAGAAAATATAAGTATAGTAATAATAACATTAAACTAATTAATTTAATAATAGAATGATGATGATAAATTAGTAAATAAAAAGAAAATATAATGATAGTAGTAATAATAATAATTAATTTTGTAATAAAAGAAAAAAATAGCAAAAAGAGGGCTAAATTGAAAATGAAATAAAAATTTGGGCAAATCGAAATAAAATCAAAAGAAAAGACCAGATTGAATGCGCGAATAACAAGGAGGGACCAAAATGGGAAATAATCCCCCTCCAAAATGCGCAGCATCAAGGTGGACCTAATTAAAAGCCGAAATTAATTATAGGGCCAAAATTAAAGACTAAATAAACTTAATTGCAAGAGAATAAAAAGGCGAAAAGACTAAACTTGCAATAAGATCAGTTTTAAAAAACACGCAAATCCTCCCCTTAGAGCCGGTCGGGTTCGGGTCGGCCAAGGCAAAACGATGTCGTTTTAGGGCTTACGGACGCCGACCAAAACGGCATCGTTTTGTATTGCCTATATAAGTTAAAAAAATCTAAAAAAATCATTTTTTAAGCTGATTAAAAAAATCAAAACCCTTTTTCTTTTTCTCTACAGCCCCCCTTTTGGCCGGTCAGACTTAGATGGGTCATTGTCGTCCGCCATGCCGTGGGCTCCATCATTGTCGATCATTGTGCACCACGAGCCCAAAAAATGTCTCTTTTTTAGACGAAATGCAAGAAAAGGTAACCTTCTCCTTTTTATACTCTTTTAATACATACATATATATATATATATATATGTATATATACGATTTTTTTAAAAAGAAAATGAAGAAACTTTGTAAATAATCATTTAGAAAAGGGGAAAATAAGGCAAATAACCAAAGACCTTGCGCATTTCTGACTTATTTTTTTTCTCTTCGATCTGATTGCTATTTTTTTATATTGTTTGTATATTTGAATCTTTTTTTATTTCGTATTCAAGAATGTCCAGATAGATTACAATGTATATTTTGTTTGCTTTTTATAGCCATTTACAACTTGTTTTAAAATGATTATTCTGCTCTTTTATTGCAGGTAAATGGGCGGTGCCATGACAGTGGCAGTGGCAGCAGGCGGTGCAAAGGTGGCTGGTCAGAAAGCCCTAGGTGTGGCGCACCTAGGGTTTGAAAATTCTGATTCTTTTTGTTAGGGGTTTTAGGTCTAGTTGGGCTAAAGTTTGTTAGTAATTTGGGCTATTTGGGATTTGGATGTGGGTTTGAGGTTTAATTTTTTTGGGTTTGGCTGTTAAGTTTGGGGTCTTATTGGGCCCTGCTAAATTGGCTTGTCTGACTACCCTCTTTGCTCGTTGTCGTGTAATGAGAACAGAGCAAAGACTTTTAAGAAAGACCAATTTTTCCCGGTTTCACCAAGTCTTGACTTGTTTTGGTGCTTCTCTTCTTCAAGTAGCCTCATTCCAATTCGCTGCATCTTGTCGCTTTGATCCACTCCACCGCCAATTCAAAGAGAAGAGGCTTGTGATTTCACTCTACTCTGCTACAACTTTAGAGAGGTGAGATTTGTGGTTTCACTCTACTCCGCTGCAACTTCAGGGAGAGAAGGTTTATGGCTTTGACCAGTTCTATTGTAACTTTAGAGAGATAATATCTGTAACTTGTAGCTTCAACTCTGCTCCACTGCAACTTCAGGAAAATGAGATTCGCTATCTTCAATCTACTCCTTCTAAGACTCGCAACTTGTAGCTTCAATCTGTTCCACTGCAACTTCAGGGAAATAAGATCTGCTATTTTTAGTCCGCTCCTACTGTAACCTCTGGGAGATAAGACTCGCAACTTGTAGCTTCAATCTGTTCCACTACAACTTCAGGGAAATAAGATTCGCTGTCTTTAGTCTGCTCCGCTGCAACTTCAGGGTGATAAGGATGGTGGCTTTAATCTGTTCCACTGCAACTTCAGGAAGATAAGGTCCACCATAATTTGTAACTTTAATCTGTTCCACTGCAACGCTTTGGACATAAGATTCGCTGTCTTCAGTTTGCTCCGCTGCAACTTCAGGGAGATAAGGCTGGTGGCTTCAATCTACTCCACTGCAACTTTAGGAAGATAAGATCCGCCATAATTTGTAGCTTTAATTTGTTCCATTGTAACGTCAGGGAAATAAGATTCGCTATTTTCAGTCTGCTCCCCTGCAACTTTAGGGAGATAAGGCTGGTGGCTTCAATATGCTCCACTGCAGCTTCAAGAAGATAAGATTTGTCATCTTCGATCTACTCCACTGCAACTTCAAGGAGATAAGATATACAACTTCAATCTGCTCCACTGCTACTTTAGAGAGATGAGATTTGTGGATTCACCAATCTTGCTACACTGTCCTTGGGGGACATGACGTGTAGAATCGATTTCATTGGCCTATACTTATGCCAAATAATTAGGTTGTCATAATCAGAATGAATCAAATGCTCCTAATTGGATGTGTATGAATTATATTTTCATAAATGCAGAATATCATGAGAATGATCCCTTTTTGATATTTGGGTTGTCATTGCTCGTTGTTCATCAAGGTTCTATCACTGACGTAATATCTTGTCTTCTTGTTCAGCGATATCTTTGACAAAAATCCCAAAGAATAGCCATAATTTAGACTACTTTTCTCAAATGTTTCCAACCCTTAGGTTTGGTGAGCTCTAAATAATAGTCCTGTTTCAGGTCCCCATACTATTTAGAAGCTCTCAGAGTAATATGTATAACTCCTTTTATGAAAGTATTATTAGTCCAATAATCGTTATTTCAATACAAAATGCCTGAAAAAGATCATAATGCTGGACAAAACTGAATTATATCAGGAAAAAAATTTGAAAATAATAGATTAATCAAAAAAAGCAAATATTGCTAAAATACAAAATGGGTAAAAGGAAAATAGGTGCCCCAAATATCGCAGCATGAGCTTCTCTGCACAAACTTCTTGAGGACCTTTTTTGAGCTCAATATGTGTTTAGGGGATCTAGAGTACTTTGTTGATGCCCTAAGATGTAACATCTCTCATTCTTGTTAATTCGGAGAAAGTAAGACTACCGCATGCCCTATTTTTTTATCAAAATTTGAATTTCCCTTTACAGGTTTTCAATTCAAAACCCCTTTGGTCTCAAGGCGCCCTTTGCGGGTTTTCACCTTGGCCTGTCATTTTTCTTTCTTCTTCTTCTTCTTCTTTTTTTTTTCAAGTGAAGTATTTCTTGATCGAATCCGAATTCACTTGATTAGGCAGGCTCTTGTCATCCATCTCAGTCAATATCAACGCTCCTCCAGAAAAGGCCTTCTTTACCCCATAAGATCATTCCCAGTTTGACATCCATTTTCCTCTAAAATCTTTTTGTATGGGAAGGATCTTCTTCAATACCAAGTCCCCCTCATGGAACTCTCTAGGGCGAACATTTTTGTTGTAAGCTCGCATCATTCGCTTTTGGTACATTTGACCATGACGGATAGCTTTCAACTTTTTCTCTTCAATCAAGTTTAACTGATCATATCGAGCTTGGATTATTCTGCTTCATCCAACTTCAGCTCTGACAAGACTCGAAGGGAAGGAATCTCAACTTCGATGGGTAAAACTGCCTCCATTCCATAGGCCAATGAGAAAAGAGTTGCCTCGGTAGATGTCTTGACCGATGTTCGATAAGTATAGAGAGCAAATGGTAACTTCTCAGGCCGACCTCTATAAGTCTCATTTATTTTTCACACAATCTTTTTGATATTCTTATTAGCCACCTCAACTGCACCATTCATTTTTGGGCAATATGACGATGAGTTGTGGTATTTAATTTTGAACTGATTGCAGACCTCTTCTATCATACTGTTGTTCAAATTCAATGCATTATCTAATATGATCCTTTCTGACACTCTATACCGGCATATGATCTCCTTCTCTAAGAGCTTGCTGACTACTGACTTGGTGACATTGGCGTACGAAGTGCCTTCTACCCACTTTGTAAAGTAATCGATGACCACGAAGATGAATCGATGCCCGTTAACCCAATGACATCCATGCCACACATAGAGAAAAACCATGTGGAAGTCATAACATGAAGAGGTGAAGGAAGTACATTAATTTTGTCTCCATAAATTTGGCACTTATGGTATTTTTTGGCATAACTGATACAATCCCCTTCCATGGTGGACCAATAATACCAGAATCTCATAATTTTCCTGGCCATTGTAAAACCATTAGCATGTGTTCCACAGACACCTTCATGGACTTCTTCCAAATTTTCTTAGCTTCAACAGCGTCTACACATCTTAGTAGCACCAAATCTTTTCTTCTTCTATAGGATCTCCCTGTCTAAGACATGGTCACTAGCCGGCCTTTTCAATTTTCTTTTGTCACTCTTGGTTGCTTGGTCAGGGTATTTACGATTCTTCACGTATCGCAGTATATCGTGATACCAAGGGTGATCATCTCTTTCTTTTTGTTTGTCGATATTTTAGCAATGAGTTGGAGCCTCATAAATACTTATTTGGATATGTTCCACATCTTCTTATTTGTTTATTTTGACCATGGAAGCCAAATTAGCTAGGGCATCATCCATCTAATTTTCGTCTCGCGGGAGGTAATAGAAAGTGATATTTGATCGTGTCAATAGTCGAGTTTTAATATTTATAAAGAATGATCGAACCTGTAGACTAACTATGACAATGATTGGGGCAAGTGCACCTATCGAACAATAGTATAGTTTAGGCAAGATTATTTTGTCGAACCCAAAAGAACCTAAAAGTACTACTACTCACTTTCTTTCTATTATTTAGCCTCAAATATGGAGTGATTGGTTTATTAAACTAATGAAAAAAAAAACTAAACTAGATGCAAAGACAAAAGAATGAAACTTTGGGAAAATACTGTGGAAAAACTCTGTTGATTACGACGATACCTTCAAGAAGAATCCACCTATGACTTCTCTTGTTATCTAACTTTTAATTCATACGATTTCTTTACTTAGCTTGATCCGTGAGACTCTCTAACCTATATTAAACCCTCTCTTGAAGCGAATAACATCTAACCTTAGGTTAATTAGTGGAACTCTCGTTCTCTTATAATAACTCCCTAAGGAAGCAGTAAATCGATCAATGGACTCCCATATTAGGTTTCACCCTAATCTGGCAAAATCTCGTAACCCTATCTCTAGGTGCTCGATCAACTCCACTTAATTATGCTAGATCTACTCTTAGGTGGTCTATTCCTCCTCCACCTAAGCACATCGATTAAATTAAGCAACATAATTAAGAACAAACTAAGTACTTATCATATAATTTAGAAATCAAATAACAAAATCCATCATAGGTTTCATCCCTTTAGGTATCTGAAGGGTTTAGTTCATAAAAAAATAAGAAAACATCTCAAGAGAAAAGATAAAACAAAACATAAGAAATCCCTAAAACCCCCTGAAAGAATTGAAGAGGAGATCTTCATCCTTGAGTAGAACTCCGACTTCTTGAGATGGATCAACTGGCTATCTTCGAGTAGTTCCTCGAATAAAGCTCGCGTAAAACTCGCCCAAAACTCTCCCTTGAGAATGGTTGCCTTGGGTTGTTTATATAGGCTCATTAGATGCTTTACTTGGCTCCTAAGTACCTCTTTCAAGTAGAATTACTATTAAGGTGTTTAAGTAGACTTAGGAGTATGTTTTTTGGCTTTAAGCATCCAAATCGAAGTGAAATTGCTCATTCCGTGGCAAATGCATCGGCCATGGTACACGCCTGCAACTCGCCTTCAGTGTGGTCTCGATTCATCAATTGGGGCACGACCATCTAAATCATGGCATGGTCGTGTGAATTAAGTGGCAAGGCACGCACCGTGGCTTGAAGTCCGTGTCGTGTCAATTCTTGGTTGGCCCAATTTGGTCCGCTTTAAGCCCGCTTTACGCTCTTTTTGTCCTCGGTGCTTTTCTCGAGTATAAACATGAAAAGAAAGGATTAAAAGCACCTTTTACATAAATTAAGGCTAAATCATCCAAAAGCATGCTAAGTATGGGGTTAAAATATGTTATTTTTACGATTTATTAAATACCCCACACTTAAGCTTTTGCTTGTCCTTAAGCAAAATTCTCAACTTACAATTAAAACGAACTTTCCATAATTCATAATTCCAATCGACAATGTCTCATCATAATTCATAGATAATTTATACATGGATAATTCAGCTCAAAGAGTCCTAAAGATTCAATCACGATAAGTCATACCTTTGTAGTATGAAAACATAGGTGTCTCCCCTTATCTGAATAATTACCTTTAATTCAAAATCGACAAGGATTGACATCCTCACTAAAGGTTCACTCAAATCACTCAAAGTGTTTAAGGTTCAAGAATAAGCACTCATAAGTCGAACTTGAAAAGTTAATCCCATAGGCTTGCCTGAAAATCAAATCTCCACCACTATAAATGAGATGATACATAGATCAAAAGGTCTTTATCAGGGTTGTAACGGCTAAGGTTAAGCGTGGATACAGTCAATTAGAAGGTTAGAATCGAGACCGACTTGACAAATTACCTAACTAGAAACAATGAACTAAATATGAATATTTATATCGAATGAAAACTAATAATACCACTATTGATAATTACTCTATAATAAAGAGTATTTTCATCACTTAAAATTTGATAATACTTTAATACAAGCTTTTTCTTCAACAATTGGAATTTAAATGCTCTATACTACTAATATTGAATATACTTGGTTGTTTTTTTTTAAGAACAAACTAAAATATTACATCATAAATGATAAATGTAACTACTAAACTAATATAATTCGGTAATTTAATCAAATCAAACCTCGATTAAAGGGTAGTCAAAAGAATGGTGATAACAAAAGGGATTTTGGGTTAATATTAGTGGGTGAGTCAATAAAAGGTTGTTAGGATTCAACGGGGTTCACTAGGGTTAATTTGTGAAGGTAGGCTTTTATGGAGTAAGTGGGTTAAATCCTAGGTGCCTTTATCATCTCGTATATCAAATCAAAAGTGTGGTCTCGATATGTATAAACGAGGCAAGTTCTAGAATAACAGTTCAAAGTTGACACACTCATAATCAATAAAGTGAGCACAAAAAAGGATATATGCTCTATAAGGCTCAAAATTTCACAAAAATTATGTGTTTTTGACATCAATCCCTGTAAATTTTGAACTTCAAGGTGATATTCAAATTCAGTTCAACGACCTATTAATTTTATTTTTTAGAAAGTAGACTTACCATGCCTGATTCTCTAGTATTCTTCAAATTTAATCATCAATGCTCAATTAACTATGACTTAATCTAAAACATATCAATGAAAATCATAAATCAATAGAAATTTCATCCTAATTAGTAATATGAGAAAAATACTTTCGAACAAGACTAAATTCAGGATTTTGAGAATAATGCAAAAAGTTTGACACTTTTACCCCAACACTTAAGATGTACATTGCCCTCAATGTACAAAGATAGATAAACAATTATGTAGTAATAAAATCAAAAGAGAAGGGGAGAAGTAACACTTCCTGAATTTTTGGATGAAGTCTATGAAAAGAAACCGGATAAGATTAGAGGTGAACGTGGGAAGCGTCTTGAACCGCTTTGAAATTGAATCCTCGAAGTAGCCAACTTGGTTTTATTGTATCCTAAGCTAAATCTAAATGCCATTGAGAAAAGGAGAAAATAATAAAGGAAGTAAAATAAAAATAAAATAAAAATAAAATATGAATAAAAGTAAATAATTAAATAGAGATAAGGTCCACGCCATGTGCCTAGTCGTGGTGTCCACATCGCCACGGCCACGCTGTGCAAGGCCGTGGGTATGGAAACCTATGCCTAAATACTAAAAAGAAATAAAACCAAACTAATTAGTACAGCTTAGTACTGGGTTGCCTCCCGAGCGCTTTCGCTTAAAGTCTTGAGCTAGACTTACATGTACGCACAATCATGGTGGTTTGAGGAGGTGGAAATCCTTTCTCATGCGATCAACTCTGTTATGGATATAAAGTTTAAGTCGAGTAATGTTTACCTCAAAAGTGTTGAATTTAGGATTGCTTACCTCGATTTGTGTCAGATAGGAAGACATTAAGTACCTCAAAAGTGATTTCTTCGCTTGCCTTGAGTTCGAATTGGTGATTTGAGGGTCTTCATTATTCAACAATACCGATCCTCTATTTTGATGTGATTTGTTGTTCCTATCAACTCGTCTGGGTTTCCTTTGGTTTCACTTCGTGTGGTTCTGGTTCCTCATGTAATTCTTCTTTATTAGCACAAGGTCTATGATCCGGCTCAGGTTTGTAGCTTTGTGGTGTTTCCTACAATGAAGGTTGAACAAGTTGGTTATCAACTGAGTTTACTTTCTCACCTTTATCACTTGATGTTCTAGCCGAGTCAAGAGCTTGAAGAGTGACTATCTCGCCGCCTACACAGTATGAGTTCTCTTGCATAGATATCAATTTTAGCTCTGGCGCTTGCTAAAAAGGGTCTTCCTAAAATTAAAGGGATTGTGTTGTCCTCATCCATGTCTAAAACGACAAAGTCTACTGGGAATACGAATTTATCAATTTTGATTAGAACATTTTCTATTACACCTCTAGGAATTCTTATAGTTTTATCAGTTAATTAAATGCTCGTCCTAGTTTGTCTGGGTTTCCCTAGACCTAGTTGTTTAAACATTTTGTAAGGTATAACATTGATGCTTGCCCCTAAATCCGCTAACGCATTATCAATAGATAAACTACCAATTAAACATGGAACTGTAAAACTCCCTAGATCTTTTAATTTTTGTGGCAGTTTATTTTATAGAATCGCTGAGCACATTGCGTTTAGCTCCACGTGGTACTCTTCGTCTAATTTGCGTTTGTTGGTCAAAAGCTATCTTAAAAATTTCCTCGAGTCTAGTATCTGAAAAAGAGCTTCAAGAAGGGGTAAGTTAATATGTAATTTCTTTAAGAGTTTAAGAAACTTACCAAACTGTTCTTCTAAATCTTCTCTTTTTATCACTTTGGGATAAGGTATGCGAGGTTGGTACTCCTTGATTACTGGTTTTGGCTTTCCTTGTGTTACCTCTACCTTACCTTCATCTACCTTATTTTCTTGTATTGGAATGGGTTCCTCTAACCCTTTACTGTCATTAGCTAAGATGGCTTGAATTTGCTCCTTTGGGCTGATTTTCATGTTTCTTGGTAGACGTCCTTATGGTCGTTCTGACAGTAGCTTTGCAAGTTGTTTGACTGCATTAGTGGTTGCCTTGACTGACTTAGTAAGTTCCCCGAATCGGTTCTCATTTCTTTTAAGTGCTTTCTCAGTTTCTTGGAAACGATTTTCTGTGTTTGCCATGAATTTTGTCAGCATCTCTTCAAGATTCGGCTCCTCTTCTTGTTGGTGAGGTGGTTGTTGAAAATCTAGAAGACGTTCCGATCTTTGGCTATTTTGATCATCCCACGAGAAATTAGGATGGTACTTCCATCCTGCATTATAAGTGTCACTATAAAAATTATTTTGATATCTAGAATAGTTACCTGTATAGTGAGCTTGCTCATTTTCCATGCCACATCCGTAAGGTAGGTACTCAGGATTCACCACGCCTCCTAGATTCGAATCATATTGTATTTCCGGGTGTACCATGCGAGGACTATACCAATCATCAATCTTTTATTCATCATCTCTAATCGATTAGATAACTCGGTGACCAAAGCCGAGGTTGAAAACACCGGTTGCTTTAGTAGGAATTACCCCATGTCTTGCCACCGATAATTATTCAAGGCCATCTTTTCCATAGACTAAAATTTTTGCCAAAAGAAAAATATAGAAAAAATTAGCAAAGTAAAATAATAATAATAATAATAAATAATAATAATAAATTATAATAAAAAATTGGCTAAAGTAATAGAAATTAAGCTTTCTTAATATTTTAGGTTCCCCGGCAATGGCGCCAAAAACTTGATCGTGTCAACAGTCGAGTTTTCATATTTATAAAGAATGATCGAACCTGTAGACTAACTATGACAACGATTGGGGCAAGTGCACCTATCAGACAATAGTATAGTTTAGGCAAGATTATTTTATCGAACCCAAAGGAACCTAAAAGTACTACTACTCACTTTCTTTCTATTATTTAGCCTCAAATATGGAGTGATTGGTTTATTAAACTAATGAAAAAAAACTAAACTAGATGCAAAGACAAAAGAATGAAACTTTAGAAAAAAAACTGTGGAAAAACTCAATTGATTACGATGATATCTTCAGGAAGAATCTACCTATGACTTCTCTTGTTATCTAACTTTTAATTCATACGATTTCTTTACTTAGCTTGATCCGTGAGACTCCCTAGCCTATATTAAACCCTCTCTCGAAGCGAATAACGTCTAACCTTAGGTTAATTAGTGGAACTCTCGTTCTCTTATAATAACCCCCTAAGGAAGCAATAAATCAATCAATGGACTCCTATATTAGGTTTCACCTAATCTGGAAAAATCTTGTAACCCTATCTCTAGGCGCTTGATCAACTCCGCTTAATTATGCTAGATCTACTTTTAGGCAGGGTCTATTCCTCCTCCACCTAAGCACATCAGATTAAATTAAGCAACATAATTAAGAACAAACTAAGTACTTATCATATAATTTAGAAATCAAATAACAAAATCCATCATAGGTTTCATCCCCTTCAGTATCTGAAGGGTTTAGTTCATAACAAAATAAGAAAACATCTCAAGAGAAAAGATAAAACAAAACATAAGAAATCCCTAAAACCCCCTAAAGGAATTGAAGAGGAGATCCTCTGTCTTGAGTAAAACTCTGACTTCTTGAGATGGATCAACTGGCTATCTTCGAGTAGTTCCCTGAATAAAAGCTCGCGTAAAACTCGCCCAAAACTCTCCCCTGAGAACGACTGCCTCGGCTTGTTTATATATGTTCCTTAGATGCTTTACTTGGCTCCTAAATACCTCTTTCAAGTAGAATTACTATTAAGGTGTTTAAGTAGACTTAGGAGTATGTTTCTTTGGTTTCAAGCACCCAAATCCTAGTGAAATTGCTCATCCCATGGTAACAGCATCTGCCATGGTACACGCCCGTGTAACTAGTCTTTAGGTCAGGTCTCGATTCATCGTTGGGGCATGGCTGCTCTAAATCTTGGCATGGCCGTGTGAAGTAAGTGGCAAGGCAGTACTGCAGTGGCTTGAAGTCCGTGCAGTCTTGAATTCTTGGGTTGGCCCAATTTGGTCCGTTTTAAGCCCGCTTTTATGTTCTTTTGTCCTCGGTGCTTTTCTCGAGTATAAACATGAAAAGAAAGGATTAAAAGCACCTTTTTACATAAATTAAGGGCTACATCATCTAAAAGCATGCTAAGTATGGGGTTAAAATATGTTACTTTTACTGTTTATCAATATTGTCGAACTCCTCGATTAACTCCAGGACCAGTCTTTTATAGTCAATCAACTTGGAATATTTGGTCTCCCATTCCTCTTTTAGTTGATAAATCACTAGTGCAAAATCTCTATATACCCTTAACACTTTGATCTTGAGTTATATGGCTACACGAATCCCCATGATAATGCTTCGTATTTGACCATATTATTTGTGCAATCAAAATCAAATTTGCAAGTAAATGGATAATAACCTCCGTTTGGGGATACCAAGACTACCTCAATTCCATTACCAAAAGCGTTTGAAGCTCTGTCGAAGTTTAGCTTCCAAAGATGACTTTCTTGAGAGTCTTCTTCAGTGGTTGCAATATACATCAGATCTACATTAGGGAAATCCAAGTTCAAAGGTTCGTAATCCTCTAAAGCTCTACAGGCCATAAAATCTACTATTACGCTTCTGTTGACGGCCTTCTGGTTCACATAGACTATGTCAAATTTGGAAAGCAGGATTTGCCATCGGGCCATTCTTCTTTTTAAAGCATTCGACTCCATCATGTACTTTAGAGGGTCCAGCTTTGAGATGAGCCAAGTTGTGTGGTACAGCATGTACTATCTCAATCTTTGGGTTGTCCAAATCAGGGCACAACATAACTTCTCGATTGGTGAATATCTTGCCTCACATTTAGTGAATTTCTGACTAAGATAGTATATCACTCTTTCTTTTCTTCCTGATTCATCATATGGACCAAGCACGCATCCCATGGAATTCCCGAATACTATCAAGTACAGTATCAGTGGCCTGTTTGGGTTAGGTGGCATCAGTATTAGGGCATTGGACAAGTAATGTTTGGCCTTATCAAAAGTCTTCTGGCATTCTTCATCCTAAATTCCTAGGTCGTGTTTCTTAAGGAGACGAAATATGGGGTCGCATTTCTCAATTAGTTGTGAAATGAATTGGGCAATGTAATTCAGTCTTCCTAGGAAACCTCAAACTTCTTTTTGAGTGCGCGGCAGAGGAAATTCTTGTATAGACTTGACTTTGTTTGGGTCAATCTCAATCCCCTTTTCACTAACTATGAAATCTAGCAGTTTCCCCGACTTGGCCCTGAACGTGCACTTTATGGGGTTAAGTTTTAGTTGAAATTTTCTCAATCTCAAAAATAACTTCCTCAAGACTTGTACATGTTCCTTTTTTGAACGTGATTTGGCAATCACGTCATTAAATTAAACCTCGATTTCCTTATGCATCATGTCATGAAACAAGGTTACCATGGCTCTTTGATACGTTGCTCCTGCATTTTTCAGTCTAAATGGCATCACCTTATAGCAAAATATTCCCCAAATGGTTATGAATGTGGTCTTATCCATGTTTTCAGGATGCATATTTATTTTATTATACCTCAAGAAGCCATCCATGAAAGAGAATAGTGAGTAACATGCCGTGTTATCCACTAATGTATCGATGTGAGGTAATGGAAAATTCTCTTTTGGGTTGGCCTTGTTTAAGTCTCTGTAGTCTACGCACATTCGTACTTTTCCATCTTTTTTAGGGACGGGAACAATATTGGCTACTCATTCTAAGTATTTAACCACTTGTAGGAAACCAGCGTCAAATTGCTTCTTGACCTCTTCTTTTATTTTTAGCAAAACATTTGGCCTCATCCTTAGAAGTTTTTGTTGGACTGGCTTACATTCCTCTTTTATGGGTAGCTGGTGTACGACAATATCAGTGCTTAACCTAGGCATATCTTGGTTTGACCGTGCAAAAACATCTTTGAATTCTTAATGCAACTTAATGAGGTCACGCTTTGTTTCTTTGGCTATGCAGGCTCCAATCTTTACCTCCTTCTTTTCTTGTTCGTCTCCCAAGTTCACAATTTCTACCGACTCTTTGTGAGGTAGGATCCATTTCTCCTTTTGTTCTACCATTCTTAACAAACCTAGAGACACATTACAATCTCTGTCATCTTCAAAGTCCCAAGATCCCTCTAGACAAATATCTCACTCAAAAGGAGATTCTGGGTTAGTAGCAGCGTCGTTCATGTCGTTGATATCTGGAGACCTATTGTAGGCACGAAGGAATATTCTAAAGAATAAATGAATCTAAGAATAATAATTTGTATGGTATGAATATGAATGAAATGAAGGAATAAAAGAATATTTGCTAAGAGTGAGACCTAAAACTACATTTTTATTGAAATAAAGATGTCGAACATAAGCCTATTTCACCAAAGGATTCTTATTGCTCTTAGGCTTAAAGCAATAAGCGTGTTTTGGACATTACTCTAGATTAGCTCTAACAACTATAGGAATCTCTTTCGCAGTCCAATTGTTTAGAACACTTCCAGGCTCATAAGGGCAAATGCCTGATAAATTTTCTCTTCCAACTCTTTTTTTTGGATATAGAATTGATGCTCCAATTTCCAAACATACCTTTCGGCCCTTCATTATATTCGAAGAATTCTAGTTCCTTATTATCCATCAAGCCTTGAACCAAGGTTTTGAATTCACTGCACTTTTGAATCTCGTGACCATCTTCATCATGGAACTCACAGTAGTTCTTTTCTTTCTGGGTTTCTCTCTTAAATGCTAAGTGATTAATCCTTCTTCTACCATTTTCTTCCAAATCCCTCTCAGTGGGGTTTTCACTTCTACAATATTCATCTTGATTCTCTTCCCTACATTCTCGATTATCGCATTTACCCCTTTTGTTAGAATGGTTGGGTAACGGATTTGATGCACCAAATGGATCATCGAATTTCACAATACCCATTTTGATGAGTCTTTTGATTATCTTTTTAAAAGCGGTGCAATTTTTGATTGAGTGTCATGTGATTCCCGCGTGGTACTCCTATTGGGCGTTCGCGTCGTACCATTTGGGGAACGGAGGCTGCATAGGTTTTAGGTAGAAAGGGGATACTATATGTGCATTAAACAAGCTTTGGTACAACTCCTAATATGTAATTGGGATCGACGTGAACCGTAGTTTTTCTGAGTTCAGTCTTGGATTGAAATCTTGCCTTGGGGGGACCTGATGGCTAGTAGTTGTCGTCCTTGGCTGGCTTATGGTAATTGGCTTTGAATAGCCCTTATTATACATATCGTATTATTCACCTCATTTACCCTCTTCCTTAGGTCCTTTAAAGTATTGATTTGGGAGCTCCTCTCTCGCCTTTTCTGTTTGTAACGATCTTCAAATTGTTTTGGGAGCTTCACTCTCGCCTTTTTTTTTTCTGCTAGATCATCCAGATCAAGGACAATAGGATTAATTGGATCATCCCCAAGACTAGAACCTGAACCTATCGGGAAGTTCACCAGTGTAGAGGTACCGGTCTGGTATTGGGGTCTACTGTTAATGGACACGCTTTGTGGATACGCGTCTGGTTGTGTTTTGGTGTTTGTTGGGGTAAAGCCTGAATGATAAGCGGGGTCCTCGTTATCATCCCTGGAATTAACCATAGGGATTTTTTCTTTTTCTAACCATCCAGCTAGCATCTGGGTTAACTGGCTCATCATGTTTCTTTAAAATTCTAGTATATGATTCCTCATATCTTGTTGAATTTTAGCCAATTGCTCTTGCATCTGTATTTGCATTTGCTCTAATCTCTCCAACCTTTGGTCTATTGCTTCAGTTTTTCCTCGTGTACTGTAACGATATTCCAGGGTAAGGGTCTTTCGTGAGTTTTACTGCATATAATGCAATGCTAATGCATGAAATGAATGCAAAAAAGAGGCATTGATTCTGATTCAATTCTATTAGAACATCTTTTCTGGAAAACAAATTTCTTTACATAAAACAGATACATATACGGCCTTGCCCTCATACTCTAGGCGAAGAAATTGATCCTTTTCTTCATATTTGGATGTTAAGATCAAATCTTGTGAACTTTCCAATGGATGTGTAACACCCCAAACCCGATCCAGAAGTTAGGCCTGAATCTGGCTTGTCACATTGATGTATTTTTCGAAAACCATGTTTTCATTGAAAACCCTTTTTATTTAAAAGCTTGATAAAAAATCCCACTTACATTAGTTTATTCCTAACACGTGGTACATAGAAAAATTATTAGGTTTTTTCCCAAGGTTCCTTTTGTGATGCGGAAGCTGAGTTTAAAAGTAAACGATTTACGAAAACGTGATGTTTAAAGATTAAGTCTCGAAACCATTTCAAAAATGTTGCAGAGACGTAGTGTTGTTGAAAACAGTTATCATTTTGGAAAACTGTGACTTACCTCTAACCGATATAAACCGAAGTAAGGAAAGACCCAAAGTTAAAATCCAGAAACTTAAAGAGGCTTTATTACAACCTATATCAAAATACTTATATTTAAATAATCAAAACGGAAAACATAAACAGTGTGTAGCCTTCTCCAAGTCCCTCGCAACAGCGATCCTCTTAATGCTAGGGATTACCTATATAGTTACAAAACGGGGTGAGTTTACGAAAACTTAGTGTGTAATCCCCTCCTATGCAAAATAGTTAGTAAAATAGACAAAATTTAGAATCAGTCTGGGCCAGATCCCAACTACAATAACAGAACAATGTGTGTGGGTCTAAGCCCAGCACAATTTCACTTGGCCTCAGCCCCTATCAGAATTAGTTCCATATGCATAGTATGTGATGCATGCTAACCCATCCCATCCAACCCTGCACTTGCCTCCGTCCAACCCTGCACTACCTGCGAGAATAAATCACCCACGCCATCCCTACGCTCCCAATGTTAGCACCGGTTGCGGCACTAACCAAAATCGCAGCAAAGTTGCTAGTATATATATGCAGCTCTAAGCCTTCAGTAGCGGTATTATAATTGACACAAAGCCATCAGTAACTGTATTATATTTGGCACATAGCCATCAACGACGGTAATATAATCGGTACACAGCCTTGGGTAAATATGACTGACACAGAGTCATCGATATATATATTTAGGCACATAGCCACGGGGTAAATACAATTGGCACAAAGCCATAATCAAGATGGCACTGGCACAAAGCCATAATCATACTACGTGACTTTAAGCCGTCTGTCAGTCCACAGTTGTCATATGACCCGTGCGACCCTATCAGAACTTCCTCCATATGAATTTCCTAACCCCATGTAATATGTCGTGTATGTCATGCTCAATTATTACACGTGTATGCAATATGGCCATGCTCGGTAACAGTCATTTACACACAATAAAAGCTATCAGTCACACGACCACAGTCAAATCAGTTAAAACACAGTCATACATTCATAGTTAGATCAGTCCTAATCAGTTAGTTACCCGTAAGGGCAAAATAGTCATTTTACCCTATAAAGGTATTTCGATAATCCTACCCTTTAGTGGTATTTCGGTAATTATACCCTATAGGGGCATTTCGATAATTTTACAAATTGGGGGTATTTCGATAATTTCACAAATCGGGGTCTTTCAGTAATTTTCACAAGTTGAAGGTATTTCGGTAATTTCACAAAACGAGGGTATTTTGATAATTTTACAAATTAGGGTATTTCAATAATTTTACAATCCGAGGGTATTTTGATAATTTTTGTAAAATTGAGGGTATTTTAGTAATTTTACAAATTAGGGATATTTTAGTAATTTCACAAATTAAGGGAATTTCAGTAATTTCACAAATTAAGGGTATTTTAGTAATTTTACAATTCGAGGGTATTTTGGTAATTTTACAAGTCAAGGGTATTTTGGTAATTTTACAAACTGAGGGTTTTTAATAATTTTGTAAATCGAGGGTATTTCGATAATTTTACAAATCAAGAGTATTTCGGTAATTTTCTAAACTAAGGGTACTTTAGTATTTTCGCAAATCGATGGTATTTAGGTAATTTTACAAACCAAGGTATTCTAAACAGAGATAATGATGCGAATGGGCCAACACGCTCTTGTGGCCCATTTAGCCCAAACCTAGCCACAAATATGAGATTCACCTAGTCTAGTCTAATGTTTACTACACAATCATACAACTTATCCGATTGGGCCCACGGGCCCATTGGCCCTACATGGCCCCTTTCGGCCCATCGTAGCCCAAACAGCCTAAACCCACAAGAACACTCATGATGGCCTCGACTATCGTATTGAAGCTCCCATACGTGTGCTCGCACGCTCGTGTGGCTACCATCACCGTGTGACTGGTATTTTGGCATTTGCTACTCTACAGCTAGAGTAGTGCGAAATACATACCTGATAGGAATCTGGAGTTAATCCATGCTCCAAACACTCCTATGCCAAAACGCCAACCAAGGTATGCTTACTCTTCTCATAGATCGCTCTATTTAAAGCTAGCTTCTTGCCTACCCTCATGCTAGCTTCCTGATGTGGGATCCCTCCATCAATCCTCCAAAACCATCCCATATTAGCAAAATAGTCACATTTCGCATGCAAGGGGTTTCGAACTCAGGCTCCCCTGTAACTTAATCCACGTCTCTAGCCACCTTACCAACTAGCTCCTTGTGTCTCCTTTTTAATCACAAATATTTATAAAGCTTAATACCAAGAGTCAGGGTTCCCTAATGCTAAAAATAAAAATTTTCCATAAAACACGGCTTGAACCCAGGACTTCATAGAAGCCCCATAACCTTTCAAAATCACTCACCTAATAGATCCAACATGCATTTGTGCCGTTCTCTTATTCTCAAAAGTTTCAAACGCTCCCATGCCCAAGGCCCAATAGGCCTAATTCTACTAGGCCCAAATTTAGGGTATTACAACTCTACCCCTTTAAAGAAATTTCGTCCTCGAAATTTCTAACTATCTAACAGTTGTTTAACACAGACTACTCTACTACGCTGCCGCTGCGCACTCTCATCCCAATAACACTAATACACTTTTAACTTAATCTTGAAACGTCTTCACACAACCAAACATCTAACCACAGAAGCAAACAGATATTTATCACACATGCATACAATTTCTATGTTCAAACATCACATCCAAACAAATCACACCTGACTTAAAAGGGACTGTGCAATCCCGAACCCAATGCTCCTTAGACCCGCATCTAAGACACGCCTCGACTTCTTCCAAAGATCACCTAGATGGGGCCTTTTGCAATTCTCGTAAGCCAAAAAGTTCATACGCATCTTAACGTGTTTCACGAAACAAGGCTTTTACTTTAAAGGATTGTGATCCCTCTTCCTACTACACTCTGAGCACCTAGCCTGAAGTGTTTCACCATACACCCTAACTCCTGCCTCAAAAACTTCTTCCAGCACTTCCCTTACCAACCGGGTCAGTGCTTCTGTACCAAGCTTCGGGTTATTGCTACCCAAATTTGGCGAACTTACCTCGACTACAGTCTCCTGAACCATCTTATGTTTTGGAGAGACGAGCAACTCCTCGCGACCTTACTTGCCTTCGGATCCATCACAGTACTGTTGTTAGCTAAAACAATATCTGATTTCCAGAACATACACTGAATAAATACAAAATCTAACTTTAAATACTGTCTAACAGAAAACTTATGGATTCAGCATCGAAGACTCGGTAAGCCACACTTTTAGGAAAATATTCAGAAAAACATTTCGATTACTTCAAATCTTTTTAAATCTTTTTGAAACAATTCTTTCGAAAATCCATTTTATTTAAAATCCATTCCACAGTAGAGTTTTGTAACCTGGCCCTGATACCACCAAATGTAACATCCCAAACCCGGCCCAGAAGTTAGGCCCAAATCTGGCGTGTCACATTGAAGTGTTTTTCGAAAACCATGTTTTCATTAAAAACCTTTCTTATTTAAAAGCTTGAGAAAAATCTCAGTTACGTTAGTTTATTCTTAACACGTGGTACATAGAAAAATTATTAAGTTTATTCCTAAGTTTCCTTTTGTAATGCGGAAGCTGAGTTTAAAAGTAACCGATTTATGAAAATGCAATGTTTAAAGATTAAGTCTCGAAACCATTTCTAAAATGTTGTGGAGACGTAGTGTTGTTGAAAACAGTTATCATTTTGGAAAACTGTGACTTACCTCTAACCGATATAAACCAAAGTAAAGAAAGACCCAAAGTTAAAATCCAGAAACTTAAAGAGGCCTTATTACAACCCAAATCAAAATACTTGAATGTAAATAATCAAAACGGAAAATGTAGTAGTGTGGGCCTTCCGACTCCCTCGCAAAGACCGATCGTCCTAATGCTAGAGATTACTTGTACAGTTAAAAATGGGGTGAGTTTTCAAAAACTCAATATGTAATCCCCTCCTAACTAAAACAGTTAGTAAAATGCATGTAATTGAGAATCGATGCCGGGCGAGCCCAACTACGATGAATGAACAATGTGTGGGTCTAAGCCCATTACAATTTCACTTGGCCTCAGCCCCTATCAGAATTAGTTCCATATGCATAATATGTGATGCATGCTAACCCATCCCATCCAACCCTGCACTTGCCTCCGTCCAACCCTACATTGCCTGCGGGGAATAAATCACCCACGCCATCCCTACACTTCTAATGTCAAGATCGGGTTACGGACTAATTCAAACCGCAAAGAAAGCTGCTAGTATATATATGTGGCTCTAAGCCTTCAGTAGCGGTATTATAATTGGCACAAAGCCATCAGTAACTGTATTATATTTGGCACATAGCCATCAGCGACGGTAATATAATCAGCACACAGCCTTGGGTAAATATGACTGACACAGAGTTATCGATATATATATTAGGCACATAGCCACGGGTAAATACGATTGGCACAAAGCCATAATCAAGATGGCACAGAGCCATATTTGGGTTGGCACAGAGCCATAATCATATTACGCGGCTTTAAGCCGTCTGTCGGTCCACAGTCGTCATGCGACCCGTACAACCTCAACAGATCAATACTAGATCCACAGTTGTCATGCGACCCGTGTGACCCTATCAGAACTTCCTCCGTATCAATGTCCCAACCCTATGCAATATGTCGTGTATGTCATGCTCAATCATTACACGTGTATGCAAAATGGTCGTGCTCAGTAACAGTCATTTACATACATATTAAAAGCATATCAATCACACGACCACAATCAAATCAGTTAAAACACAGTCATACATTCATAGTTAGATCAGTCCTAATCAGTTAGTTACCCGCAAGGGTAAAATAGTCATTTTACCCTATAAGGGTATTTTGGTAATCCTACCCTTCAGTGGTATTTCGATAATTATACCCTACAGGGGTATTTCGAGAATTTCATAAATTGAGGGTATTTTTATAATTTCATAGATTGAGGTATTTTGATAATTTTCGTAAATCGATGGTATTTCGATAATTTCGCAAAGCAAGGGTATTTTGATAATTTTACAAATCATGAGTATTTCGGTAATTTTTGCAAATCGAGGGTATTTCAGTAATTTTGCAAATTGAGGGTATTTTTGTAATTTTACAAATTAGGGGACTTTCGGTAATTTCAAAAATCAAGGGTATTTTAGTAATTTTACAATTCGATGGTATTTTGGTAATTTTACAAGTTAGGGGTATTTTGGTAATTTTACAAACCAAAGGTTTTTTAGTAATTTTGCAAATCAGGGGTATTTCGATAATTTTAGAAATTAGAGGTATTTCGGTAATTTTCCAAACTAAGGGTATTTCGGTAATTTTACAAATTAGGGGTACTTTGGTAATTTCGCAAACCAATGGTATTTCGGTAAATTTATAAATCAATGTATTCTAAACAGAGATAACGATGAGAATGGGCCCACAGATATGAGATTCACCTAGTCTAGTCCAATGTTTACTACATAATCATACAACTTATCTGATTGGGCCCACAGGCCCATTGGCCCCACATGGCCCTTTTCGGCCCAAATAGCCTAAACCCACAAGAACACTCATGATGGTCTCAACTATTGCGTCAAAGCTCCCACACATGCGCTCACACGCTCGTGTGGCTACCATCGTCGTGTGATCGGTATTTCGGCATTTGCCGCTCTACAGCTAGAGTAGTTCGAAATACACACCTAATAGGAAGCTGGAGTTAATCCGCGCTCTGAACACTCCTATGCCCAAACGCCAACCAAGGTATGCTTACTCTCCTCACAGATCGCTCTATTTAAAGCCAACTTCTTGCCTACCCTATGCTAGCTTCCTGATGTGGGATCCCTCCATCAATCTTCCAAAACCGTCCTAAATTAGCAAAATAGTCACATTTCGCATGCAAAGGGGTTTCGAACCCAGGCTCTCCTATAACTTAATCCACGCCGCTAGCCACCTTACCAATTAGCTCCTTATGTCTCATTTTCAATCACAAATATTTATAAAGCTTAATACTAGGAGTCAGGGTTCCCTAATGCTAAAAATAAAAAATTTCCATATGACACAGCTTGAACCCAAGACTTCATAGAAGCCCCATAACCTTCCAAAATCACTCACCTAACAGATCCAAAAAGCATTTCTTCCATTCTCTTGTTCTCAAAAGTTTCAAACGCTCCCATGCCCAAGACCCAATAGGCCCAATTATACTAGGCCCAAATTCAGGGTGTTACAGGATGCCTCTACTAGCTCCTTTTTGCTTGATCCGGGCTGTGACCCATTGCTCACTCATCCCCGTGAGGCTCATTAGCTTCTTTAAAAAGTTGGGAGGTGAACGGCTCTTGAGTAATCTTTGTCAACTTGAATTTTTGGGCAAAGAAGCAAAGTCGCGTACTCCTCCATCAGACTATCACTCTTTTATCATGTTTTCTCGGACCATAATCGAACGTAGATTGTCTTTCACTTTATCAAGAAATCCATTTTCTATGATAAGTTATCTATTTAGGAACCGAATGTGAATCAACACCTTTTTTGTGATGAAAATGCCATGAAATTACAATCAAAGTAAAACAAAGCAAGTCAGTACTTCATACACAGTTTAAAGTAAGTAATGAATAATAAAGTACCTACTCGGGTAACTACTAGGGTTTGGCACGGCTCTACCTAAGGTGGGCTCTTAAGGCTCACTATATGGTGCTTGGTTCTAGAGTAAAGGTACCTGAATCGGTAGATTCCTTGATCCTCACCCATTATAGGTTCATATGGACCGAGTTCAATTTAGGGGGATACATTTCCCTATGGCTATACGAAGATGAAAATCTCATGAAGACATAGGTACGGATGTATCCCGAAAGCGATCCACTATCCTATACAGAGGTGAAAACCTCACGAAGGAATAGTTTCTCACTCCCACTTAAAGGGTAAAATTGACCGATTATGCAATGCAATGTGCAGAAAGATATAAAAAAAATCGAACTAGTAAAGCAATTATAAATCAAAATGATGAAGATCTTAATAAAACAGATGGAATACAACGAAGGGATCATAAATTTAAGTCAAGTTTTCCATTTTCGACAAAAAGAAAAAAAGTAGTCAACTCGTGGCTTGACTCTCTTATTTTGCGTCCCCAGTGGAGTTACCAAGCTGTCAAAACCATTTTTTTGAAGATGGGATCGACTTTGATTTTGAAAAGTGAAAACGAAGAACGGGAGTCGCCACCAATCCTTTTTGATGAGGTGTGATCGAGTTACCTCGTAATTCAATCATAAAAATTTAGATTTACTAAAATGATGATTTTTGGTCTATGAAGTCTAGAAAATGGGTTCGGAAGTCGGTTACGCAGGAGGAAGGATTAGCACCCTCGATACGCCCATAATTGGTTCCTAGTTGATTAATTGATGTCTTAAGTGTCGAAAATTGAAAATTTGAAGAAATTTTAAAAATATGATTCTTTCTTATAAAATTGAAAATTTTTCTAGAACAGGGCATATTTCAGGTTAATCGAGAAAAAGAATTACGTCCCGTAAGTTAGGACACAATGTCTTAAATTCCCGATATGAGAATAAACGTCGAAAATTATATTTTGGGAGATGTTTGATTATCTCGCTTTTAGAAAGAAATCATATTCCGTAAGTTAGAACACGATCTTTTCGTAATTCCTGAGATTATTTAAAAATTTTAAAATGTTCATTTGTTTGGATTTATTGAGAAAGTCGAAATCCCGTAAGTTAGGGAACGACCTTTCGAATTTTAAAAACACAGAGTATTGCTTATTTTAAAACAAAATTTAATGTATCAGGTAAAATGCCACACGATGTTGTAGCAAAATCTAGAATGGATTACGTTGCTAACATGCATAATGAATAAAAATAAGTGCGTTAATGTAAATGACAATACGAAGGATAAAAAATAAAATAAAATGAACAAGCTATTCAGTAAAAGAAAAATAATAAGTAAAAGACTAAAATTTGAAACTAAAAAAACTAATATTAAACTAATAAATAAATAAATAAATATGGTGTAAAACAACTTAAGAATAATAATATTAATAATAATGGTGATATTAATAATAATGATATAATAAAATCTAAAGTTTTAAAATTATAAAAGGGTATAAATAAATAAATAATAAAATGATAAAATAAAATAAATATTAGGTAAGTATTAGATAAATAGATACTTAAAAGGAAATACAATAATAACAAGAATAACAATATAAAGTTAAGGATACAATAATATAATAATAAGTAAATAAGCATAAAAAGAAAATATAATTATAGTAATAATAACATTAAATTAATTAATTTAATAATAGAATGATGATGATAAATTAATAAATAAAAAGAAAATATAATGATTGTAGTAATAATAATTAATTTTGTAATAAAATAGCAAAAATAACAAAAAGAGGGCTAAATTGAAAATGAAATAAAAATTTTGGCAAATCGAAATAAAATCAAAAGAAAAATACCAAATTGAATGCGAATAACAAGAAGGGACAAAATGGGAAATAATCCCCCCTCCAAAATGCGCAGCTTCAAGGTGGACCTAATTAAAAGTCAAATAAATTATAGGGCCAAAATTAAAGACTAAAGAATCTTAATTGCAAGAGAATAAAAGGGCGAAAAGACTAAACTGGCAATAAGACCAGTTTTAAAAAACACGTGGACCCTCCCCTTGGAGTTGGTCGGGTTCGGGTCGGCCAAGGCAAAATGACGTTGTTTTGTATTGCCTATATAAGTTAAAAAAATCTAAAAAATCACTTTTTAAGCTACTTAAAAAAATCAAAACCCTTTTTCTTTTTCTCTCGCATTTTTTGGCCGCTGGCCAGACTCAGATTGACCACCGCATTGTGGATTTTTCCATTGGTCGATCATTGTGCAGTGGCGAGCCCAAAAATGCCCATTTTTAGATTTAAATGCAAGAAAAGGTAACCTTCTCCTTTTTATACTCGTTTAATACATTTATATATGTAAATATTCAATTTTTTTTAAAAGAAAATGATGAAACTTTGAAAATAATCAGTTCGAAAACGAGAAAATAAGGAAAATAATCAAAGACCTTGCGCGTTTCTGACTTGTTTTTTTCTCTTCTATCTACTTGCTGTTTTTTTTATATTGTTTGTATATTTGAATCCTTTTTTTTTTTAGCATTTAAGAATGTCCAGAGAGATTACAATGTATATTTTGTTGGCTTTTTATAGCCAATTACAACTTGCTTTAAAATGATTACTCTGCTCTTTTCTTGCAGGTAAATGGACAGTGCCATGACAGTGGCAGTGGTAACAAACGGTGCAAAAGGCTACTGGTCAGAAGACCCTAGGTGCGGCGCACCTAGGGTTTGAAAATTCTGATTTTTTTTGTTAGGGGTTCACTACAGGAAAACAGACTTTTTGCGGCCTTTTTTTTTTCCTTTAGCGGCGCTTTTAAGCGCCACAAAAACTATTGGCGACGCTTCTACAAGAGCCGCAAAAAACGTCATTATAAAAATGTCATAAAGATCATGACTTTTAGCGGCGCTTTTATAGAAAATGCCGCTAAAAGTCCTGGTCTTTAGCGGCACTTTATAGAAAACCGCTAAAACTCCTAGTCTTTAGCAACGCTTTTATAAAATGCATGAAAACTCACGGTCTTTAGCGGCGCTTTTATAAAAAACGCTTAAAACTCTGGTCTTTAGCGGTGCTTTTATAAAACACCGCTAAAACTCTTGGTCTTTAGCGGTGCTTTTATAAAAACTCTGCTAAAACTCCTAGTCTTTAACGACGCTTTTATAAAAACACCGTTAAAAACAAGACTTTTAGCGACGCTTCCTTAAAAACGCCGCTAAAAGTCATATCTTTAGCGGCGCTTTTACAAAAACGCCACTAAAGGTCATAAAAATAAAAAAATTAAAATATTATTAAAACGCCACAAAAATGGCTATTAGATGTCAATTTCCAATATACATGTCAATGCATAATACATACATAAACAAATATGAGCAAAGCATATATATGTTATGTATATATTTCCTATGACAGATTGCTTGATATTTAACCTTTGAGAATGATTAGCAAGTAGGCATGTGTGCATCCAGATTGCTTGGCTTAGGTTTTTTGCTAAAGATGCAACATCATAATCTCTATCATGAATATCATTCTCGTCACTATCCCTTGTTCATCTTTGCAACGATGTTGGGCGATTGGACATGAGAAAGAAAAATACACAAGGACTCTTTAAATGATTTTTGTTAGATCTAACAAATATGCAGCTTATTATGAGCACAATAATGTATCATGACGAACATGGACTCAAAAATCGGTACACCACCGTAACCTTCCCATCTCAGTATGCATTATAAACTAAAATATTATATATGAGAGAACTATAAGTCAAATTTTACGCTATTTTACAAATCTAGAGATAATTGACCTTCAATTGCATATCCTATTAACCTAATGACAAGGCATATAAGAAGTGAAATAAGAGCATACCCACAAGCCCATCGATAAACATTTTCAATCACGTTACGTTCTTGCAGAACATTAGCTTGCCACTCATTCCACTCGCTATTTTCCTATATAGAATATATGAACTTGAGTCAAGAAATTTACAAAAAAAAAATTATATAAGTAATCCCAATAAAATATCCTAATTCAACATATTGATCCAAATGCATGCATTTCCTTATATAAAATATATGAGCTTGAGTCGGAAAATTCATAAATAAATAAATAAATTTTATATAAACAATCCTAGCAAAATATCCTAATCAAGAATTTCATCCCGCCAAGGAAGAATATTGCCAATGTGCTAAATACAACTAATTCTGATGAAATTAAATCGGATTTACTAAACCATAAAAGTCATACCCTAATTTAATCACGACAAAAGTTGTTAGTGAAAATAAAAGATGGATCTACAAACCTTAAGATCCCGATGTATAATAAATATGATATCAAGAAATGACCAATTCCACACCGTAGATATGCCCGAATACATTATTGTCGCTTCCCAACCGTATAAGTTTATTTGAGATACGTAATGTGTCCAATGTTTCACCTTTCGTGGTGCACTTTTTCCAAAGCAGCAGTAAAGTTGGTCGCTTGACAAGAGAAAGGGTTAAGCAAGCTCACCGCATAACCTGTAGCATTTATAATGACTTCTAATTATATTAGTTAAACTCCCATTAGCAAAATGCTAAAATAGCAATATGATTAACATCTACCGACATCGTCACCGTAAAGAATTGGTTGTTTTTAGTTTGGAGAAATCTCCCAATTAAATCACATTTGTGAAGAAGATGATCAAGTATTGCATCATTCTTGCTCTCCGCACATGATAATATTATAATCTCAACATGATGATGTAATGCATTGTTGTATGGATAATCGCATAATTTGAAAAAAGAGATGAATCTTAGCTCACTTGTAAAAGATCCAACACTCCCTTAAGATGGCATCGAGTATATTTCACTAGATGCAAACTTCGAATAAGTTGTTTTCACTTCATCCAAGATGACAAGTTTAAGCAAGAGCTTACTCAAAGAAGAGATCGAGAACTCGTTGAATGGTTCCTGAGCCGACCAATTCCTTTTCTGCAGCTTCATTTTCGGTTCTCAATGTAACTACAATGAACTCGACAATCTAAAGAAAATAATAATAACATAATACCTAAATAACAAAATAAATTATGATACGACTAAAAAAGTCGACACGCATTGATTACAAACACTAAATAAATCAAAGAGGTGTCAAGTTGGGTATTTCATGTTGATTGGCACACAAGTCCTTTGAGAATATAAATGAACCTTTAGGCGATGCTTCCTAGAGGTGGCCTTAATTCTCCATATGTGGTAGAAAAATCTTCTCATCGATGATACATTCAAAAGCATGAGTAAGTCACCGCACAACAAGATGCGACTTTGAACACCATGGCCAAACTAAAAGCCAACATGTTACATGCAACAAGGAATATGTGAAAACTATTATGAGTTATGACTTACAAAAAAAGGGAAAAAAAGAACACTCACCAAGTTTAGGGAGCGTTGCACTGATGATATGAATCTTCCAATGCATGGCCAAATATCCTTGCAACAAAACTGTCATACATGTGTAAAATTACAGGTCAAGTCACAAACATATACACAATGGAGAACTGAGATGATGATGCGGGTTCAGAAGAGATAAGAAGGAACTAGATCTCACAAACCTTGGACTAGAGAGCTTAGTGGCTAAAGCTAATGGGGCATTCCGTGTTATTGCACATAATGTTTCTACTGCATTACTATGAACTTCGGGTGAGTAGTAGACGTTTTAAAAAATATGTTGTGAGACACTTGTTACAAAGTATGACACGTCATAACAAGGATAAAATAGAAAATTTGCACTTACTGATGGATTCAATTTATCCATGATCATTTGTAGCAAATTGCTATCAGCTAACCAAATTTAATTTAAGGAAAAATTATTGATGTAAATATCTCGCAGGCAATGAATTAGAACCTACACATTAGGGTCTATAGTTTTGTTAAACGATGTTATAATGGACAGAGGTTGAAATTATTGCACTGCATTGGTGTTATTATTAGAGTTCAAAATTATGAGTTGTAAGGATCTAACCATTATATTTCAGGTCTAAAGGCTGGGAATTCAAATATTGGGAGAAGCTACTTAAGAAATGAAATACAAATATAATTTTCTATAATGGGATAAAAGAAGAAGTAAGATGTGACCGTCATCTCATGCCGGCATTTTACAAACAAGGCCAAAAGAAAAATCAATACTTACTTTTAACAACCAAAAGCTCTAAAGGTGCACCTCGGTCTCTTATGCACTTCAAAGAAGTGAGCTCAAACCTTGATACTTCTTTTGTCATTTCTAAAATAGCAATAACCTGCACATAATAGAAATAACAATAACTTGAAAATCGAAGATAAAAAGGACACATGTAATGTCGAAAACTTCTTACCTCAATAGATTGATCTGCTGCTAGGGACTCAAAATAAAATAAATAAAAATTAGATTCTTCTCAACATCCTCATAAGCGTAAATATTTATCCGAAGAAATTGAGATAAAAGCAACATACTTTGCACCTAGAAAGTCATGTATGTTTAGATCATGATCCAATTTCATGAAGGTTTTCTTCAAAGCCTATATTCTCAATCACAAGACCCAAAAATTAAAATCTTCACTTGGTAAGGAAGGAAGAAGAACATATTGAAGAATATGAGTTGCAAGTAGTCTTACTTGAGGCTCTCCACTTCTGCTGCAGACAACGAAAATCGCTTAGCTATAATGTCATTGTTTTATGTCGAGGTTGGTACCAAAAGTCATAGCCAAGGAAGGACTATGCCTGGTCTCTCCCACGAAGAAATACCATAGTAGCAACTAAGAGAATGCTTCAATCACAAACGATTTTTTAGTGTTATTTCTTTACCTTCCCTTTACGTTATATCGGGAATCAAGGAGAAGAAATCCATTTCCTTTAGCATTTCCATCTTTGTCTCGAGACATGACACCCACCCATCAATTACCATCAATTTACTTTTTTTTTTTATACAATAAAATCTCAAAACTTATACTTCACACACCCATTTAAACTACCACACAAGTCTAAATCCTATACTTATAATTGCGTAAGCATCCATTACCACTTAGCTTTAAAATAAGCATTAAAAAATTTGAAAAAGATAAATAAAGAAAAGTGTAAACTATCCCAACTACATATATGAAAGCATTTTTCAAAGTGTTTACTATGATAAGTGCATTAAAAATAAACTTAAGAAAAAGAAAAGCTCTCCCAACTACATATATGAAAGCAAAAATTTCTTTAAATCAATTATAAAATCAAGCTTTTCTTAACTGCAAACAGAGGATCAAAGTGAGTTTTATAAGTTTATACAGTAGGGTTTTCAACACAGAAAAAAAGAAAAAAAAAACCTAGTGGGAAATAAACAAATAAAAACCTAATGTAAAATAAATAAATAAATAAAAGCATCCATGTGGAACTGGATCTAGGATTAATGGAAACGGAGGTTGAAGGAGATTCACTCTCAGTCATAAAGAAGATATTGAACGAGAAGGAGGATAAATAAAAAATTAGGGATTTAATCAGTGATGGGAAATGTTTGGGTAAGCGCCTGCACTGCTTTTTTAAAATATTGCCTTAGAACAAGTTGAACGACGCCGCCACTTGTCGGCTATTGAGGATTGAAGATAGGACAACAAGGGTGCTCAAGAGATGGTGTCCATGAGTTTGCAAGAGAACCGATGGAGAGGGATAGAAGAGGTCGATTTGCTTGGGTGTTCGGTGACTATGTGTTTTGGGGAGAGGAAGGGCTTAGAAGGGAATGGTTGTAAAAATATTGGAAATGATGAAGAGCCTCTACAATGTTGTTGTTTTCCATATTTTGTTGTTTTCCGGAGGTGGAATTTGAATTTTTCTCTGAAACAAAGATGTTTCTAGAGCACATTCTTTTTAGTTGGATTGGGCTCATTGTTGGGTCTTCTTATGTTTTGTAAACTTTAGCTCAACTTTTGTATGCTTTGACAATAAACGCCACTATTGTTTAATTTTAATTTTTTCATTTTAATTTATTTTTTATTTTTTCTTTTAAAATTTTTGTCTTTGAGATTATTATTTTTAGAATTTTTAATTTTTAAAATTTTAAATATTAAACTTTTAACTAAAATATGGACTAAAATATTAAAATTTAAAATTTTTAAGTTTTTATTTTTAATTTTAAATTTTAAATTTTTTGAAGATTTTATAATTTTAAATTAACATATAAAAAAATAGTATCATGTCATGTGAATTACATCAATATATATTTTGATTTAATCATACCTATTTTAAAAATAAATACATCAATATATTTTTATATTGAATAAATATTAATATTTATGTATGCAATATATAAATATAAAATGATGTTATATCAATAATTGTGTTAATATTTTACAAGATCCGGATCAAATTAAAGTTCATGTATACAATTGCACACTAAACCATTGTTCATGTATGCTTTTGGGATTTAAGCCATTTTGATATATATTTTAAAATAATAATTTACATTTATCTTATTTTGATTTATATTCTAAAAAATCCAAGATTAATCCTTAAATCATAAACCCTAGACCCTAAATATTATACCCTAAATCACAAACACCAAAACCTAAACCTCAAACTCAAAACCCCAAACCATAAATTTTAGACCATAAAACTCGAACCATAAACTTTAAACTGTAAACCTTAAACCATAATCCGAGACCAACTTTTGGGAATCCATGTGGCCAATGTTAGTGTAGTACAAAACATATATCTTAATAGCTAACACATTAACCATAAATCACTCATGAGGATTTTGCCGGATTTTAGGTCATATAGCTAACACCCTAAACCCTAAAATCTTAAACTTAAACCATAAACCCTAAACTCAAAAAACCTAACACATTAAACATTCCCCCCAAACCCCTAACACTAAACCCATAAACCCTAAATCATAAACCCAAAACCCTAACCCATTAACCATTTTCCTATAAACTCCTAACCCTAAACCTTAACCCTAACCACTAGTACTTAAACCTTAATACTGGTAAACACTAAGATATTAGACACTATACAATAAACCCAAACAACAAACTTTAAAAGACTAAACCCATACACCAAAATAACAAACCCTAAACCATAAAATTAACATACTAAACATTAAACCCTAAATCAATTTTAATAGCTTAATTTGTAACTTAAATGAAAACTTCTAAATTGTTTAGTTAGCAATTTGTAACTTTTCATAATTAAGTAACTAAAATGAAACTTTCTCATTGCTTATAAGTGAATGTATCAAAATAAAATATAATTCAAAGCAAGAATAAGAAAAAAATATGAAAAACTTTTAGCGGCATTTTTTTAAAAGCGCCGCTACTGCACAGGTCTTAGCGTCGTTTTTCTAAAAGCGCCGCTAATGCTCAGGTCTTTAGTGGCGTTTGGGAAAAAAACGTCGCTATTGCTCAACTTTTTGTGGCGTTTTGTTTCAAACGCCGCTAATGTATAATATTTGCGGCGTTTTTCATTAAAACGCCGCTAAAAGTCTATTTTGGTGTAGTGGTTTTAAGTCTAGTTGGGCTAGGGTTGTTTGTAATTTGAGCTATTTGGGATTTGGATGTGGGTTTGTGGTTTAATTTTTTTGAGTTTGGCTGTTAAGTTTGGGGGCCTTATTGGGCTCGGGCTAAATTAGGCTTGTACAGTACTATTTGTTATTTTGTCATTATAATAAAATTAATTTTACTCGTGATTTTTTATTTTATTTGGAGGAGTTTTTCACATTAATTTTGTGGGTTCAATTTCTGAATTTCTTCCACTATTTTTATTTATTCGTTTGCTTAATCGGTCAATCCCAACATTCAAAGATATCATAAGAAGAACAAAAGGAGATGTGGATAATTAGGGTTACCGTTCTTTCGATTGATGGTACCCTTGGATTTTGTATCCCTGTTTGGAGGTCTTTTTAATTAATGAATTCATCGACTTAGCAAAAAAAAAAAAGATCATATCCAGAACATGTAACACCCCAAACCCGGTCTATGCGTTAAGACTAGATTTGGTTTGTTACATGGATCGAACTATCTTAATAATTACAGTGAGTCGAAATCTTCAAAATAATTTTTTTATTACAAGGTTTATTAAAAATCAAAAGAGTATTTTAAATTTGATGTGTATTAGAAAATATTAGTTGAAAACATCCTTAATATTGTATTATCAAAATCCTTAAGTAAATTTTATAAGAGTTCAAAATACTTAAAAAAAATTATAAAGGAATTTCATATATTTAAAAACCCAAATTATTTTAAGAAAACATCATATAATCATCACCCATATTAAAATGTCCAAAATATAGTTTAAACCAACCACACATAAAAATCCATGAAATATTAATAGAGGCCCTTATTACATCAACCCAAAATAGTAATTTATAAAAATACTTATTAAAAAGTTCAAGTTTAATAAACCCATGTTTTGCAAGATGGCCTCCACGAAGTCATCCTCGCCCAAGTCCACATCAATTTCCATTACCCGAGATGAAAAATTTGAGGAGTGAGTTACTTAGAACTCAAAGTATAACTCACTTACTTTATCCATCGGGCCGATTATCAAGTTATGGATTTGGGCTTGCCCATTAGCGTAATTAACAACATAAATAATGATATGCATGCAAAATGAATTTTCCTCCCAAACCTAATTTCAATCCGCTACACACCCCGTACACACACCTGGGGATCAAGTCAACCCACCCCGCCATCACACCAATCGTAGGCATTAAGCCATTTTATATTTGTGGCGAGCCATCGAACTAGATTGTGACAAAGTCACCGAACTAGAGGCATTGAGCCAATTATTATTTTTGTGGCGAGCCACCGAACTAGAGGCAACTAGCCATTTAATATTTTTGTGGCGAGCCACCGAACTAGATTTTGGCAACAGCCTTTCTTCTCTTCATCATTTTCCCAACCCATGCAATATGTATGCAAAGTAGTCTATAATCATACCATGATTTTATTAAAAAGGCCCATTAACAAGAGTCAATATTTCCAATTTTTATTAAGGTCCAAAAATTACGAAATAACATTTGGCCCATTTAGCAATTTAACATCTTAGGCCCAAATTTACGATCTAGCAAGAGTTCGCCCATTTATCGATCTAGCGGGATTTTAGCCCGCTTAACAATTTAATGAGATTACGCCCATTTACGATCTATCGAGATTTCGCCCAAATTTTCGATCTAACAAAGATTTCGCCCAATTATCGATCTAGCAGAGATTTCGGCCCAATTATCGATCTAGCAGAGATTTCGACCCATTTATTATTTATTAGGGATTTCAGTCCATTTTACTAACAAACAATATTTTTCTACCATCTACTAATTATCAAACTTATCTACCCATTTTACGAAGACATGAAAATTTATATTTTACCATCTAACTCATCGAGGGCTTTTTCGTAATTTTCACCATATTAACCGCTTTCATGTAATTTCACCAAGTACCGGTTATTACGCTTTATACCGATCTAGTCGTTTTACGATTTTACTCAATACCACGAATGACGCCCAAACCCGAGAAAATGTGAAGTTACACACCTTGATATCGTGAGTACTAAATCTTCCCGCTCTTCAACACCTAAACATAATACGATCTATTAGGACACTATCATGTATAAAATATGCTATTGATATTCGATCCAAATCCTTACCTCTTGATTTTGAATCACTTCAATTTTGGTTTCTCCTCGCTTATCGATTCATTATTCACGAGAACCCACTAACGATAAAGGCTCTAAGTACGAACTACTTCAATTAATTGATTTCTGGTTGATGGTCCGCAACCCTGGAAAATCCTCGATTCTCAAACCGCCTTTCGCTTATACTTAGGGAAATAGTGGATCCGCCTCTCACGAAGACTAAACACCGCCTTTTCTTCCCTATTTTGAATGTCTTTAATATCAAAAGATCGTTAATCCTAATAATATATCGAATAATACTAAAGATTTTAAAGACGAGATTTCCTTACCACAAAGATTCTTGCTCCTCAATAAGAGAGTCGACCAAAAATGCTCCCTCAACACCTTAAATCGATTCCAATGTTCTATGATACACACGAACACTTGAGTTCCGGTCTTCCTCTATTGTACTACAGGTTTAACGAAAGAAAACATTAATAGATTGAACGATAAATTGATCTAAGAGATCCTTCTTATCATCCTCAAGATTCGCCAAACCATCATCAACTAAAATAAACTAAAAATAACTCTTACCTAATGTCCACGGTTGAGAAGAACGATTGAGAAGGATGTTTATGAGTAGAGAGAGATTCGACTATGAGAAACCAAAGAAAAGAGAAAATGGTTCGGCAAAGGCACATTAACAATCGGCCATGAGAGAATATAATGGAGAAGGTATGATTGAAAGGAAAATAAAGGGTGAGAGGAAAAGATGATGATGATGGTGATTCGGTTTTCAAAGAGGAGAAAAGAGAAAGTAAGAGATGTGTTTAGGGGCAAGGTACATTCGGCAATGGAGAAAGGAAGAAAAAGAATGATCTTTGGTGTTGGTAATTTCGCACTAAGAAAAGGCACACAAAAGAATACTAAAGTGATAGCAAAAATGACCAAATGGTCAAAAGAATTTAGGCTTACCAAGAGCTCAAATTCGGCCAAAGGAGAAAGGTTGAGAGAGAATGCAAAACTTGCACAAGATGATAGGAATGACCAAAAACAAAATCCCTACCCTAGCCAAACTACTAGCATAATCGGCCAACCTCCCCTTAGCTATATTGTCATCCAAATTCATGGTCAAATGGCCATGAATTTGTTTCCAAAACCTTTCCTTGATACTTGCCTCATGTCCCCATATCTTTCCAAAGTTTCTTGATTCCATACCATAAGTTAAAATTACCTTTTTCCTTTAGTCTACTTACCAAAAATAAAACAATACAACTCATCCATCCTTATCCCTTGTCGACACATGCATAGATTAAAGCAAAAATAAAATTTCCTAGATGCTAACCAAGGATTCAAACCACTCCCTCATGCCACAACTCATGCGCCAACACCACCTTACCATTACTCATCTTATGCTACACTTTGACACTTATTTTACTTAAGTATCAATGTCACTTAATCCACTTCATTAATTTCTCAAAATTAAAATTTATTCCTTTCCCAAATAATTCTAAACTCTTCTTCGTAACTATAATAAACACGGAAAGAAGTAAGAAAATTTTCCTTCATAATCTAAGCACCAATAACATACATTAAAATCGATACTCAATTTTAGGGTGTTACAACTCTACCCTCCTTAAAGAAAATTTCGTCCTCAAAATTTACACGATTAAAAGAGGTGAGGATATTGTTGCTTAATAGTTTCTCAGCTCCCATGTAGCTTCCTCCATTCGTGATTACGCCATAAAACTTTGACCAATGGCACGGTTTTCTTTCTTAGCACCCTAATATCTCTGGTCTAAGATTTCCACCGGTTCTTCTTCAAAAGACAAGTCTAAATTCAACTCCAATTCTTCTACCGATACTATGTGCGAAGGGTCCGATCTATAGCACCTCAACATGGAAACATAAAAACATTATGAATTTGACCCAACTCCGAGGTAACTCAATCGATAAGCCATCGGACCAACACGCTTCAAAGACACGATATGGTCCAATAAACCTAGGACTTAACTTGCCCTTCTTTCCAAACTCGAAAATCTTTTTCCAAGGTGAGACCTTCAAGAAAACTTGATCGCCCACAAGATACTCGATGTCCTTACGCTCAGTGTCCGCATACGACTTCGCTTCATCTCGAGGCTTCCTTCAACCGTGTTCAATAACTTTACCTTTTCCTCTGCTTTGAGATATCGCCTCAGACCCAACAACTTCCGTTCGCCTTCGGTCACCCAACAATAGGAGAACGACACCTACGACCATACAATGCTTCGTAAGGTGCCATCTCAATGCTAGATCCGATAATCGTTGTTATATCGCAAATTACGCCAAAGGTAGAAAATCCTCCCAACTACCCTCAAGTCGATTACACATCCCTTAACATATCTTCCAATATCTCAATTACTCTCTCCGATCGACCATCGATCGAGGATGAAAAGCAAGATCGAAATTCAACTTTGTCCCCAAGGCTTCATGCGAGCTTTCCAAAATCGTGATGTAAATCTAGGATCCCTCATTCGATATAATAGATACGGTACCCCATGCAACCTCACAATTTCAGATACGTGCGGCTTCGCCAACTTCAGAATGAATAATCCGTATAAACCGGGAGAAAATGAGCGGTCTTCACAAACGATCAACAATTACCCAAATGTAATTTTTCTTAGTAGGTGTTAAAGGTAACCCACTAACAAAATCCATAGTTATCCGCTCCCATTTCCAAAGAGGAATCTTTATTGGTTGTAATAATCCGCATAAGAATTAATGTTCGCCTTCACTTGTCGACAAGTCAAACATTTTCCCACAAATTCTGAAATCTCACGCTTCAACCCTGGCCACCAATACTATTCACAGAGATCTCGATACATCTTATTTCCTCTGGGGTGCATAGCATAAGGGCTACTATGCGCCTCCTGAAGAATCATTTGCCTCAGATCTGAGTCCTTAGGCATACAAACTCTTCCTTGAAAGCACAACACACCTTCCGTGTTTATTCTAAAACCCTCGATTCCACCATTTTCAATTTGCTGAAGTAAAGGTCCCAACTTTTCATCTGATATCTATTTTTCCTTGATTTGTTCCAGCCACAGCGGCTTCACCTGAAGTTCTGCTAACAAACTCCCATCCTCATACAAACTCAAATGAGTAAACAATGCTCTCAAATCAGATACTGCCTTACGACTTATCGCGTCAGCTACCACGTTAGCCTTTCCAGGATGATATTCTATTGAGAAATCATAATCCTTTAATAATTCTACCCATCTTCTTTGTCTCAAATCCAACTCCTTTTGGGTAAGGAGGTATTTAAGACTCTTGTGATCCATGTAGATGATAGATTTCTCACCATAGAGATAGTGCCTCCAAATCTTTAAAGCAAAGACCACTGCAGCCTAACTCCAAATCATGAGTAGGGTAGTTTACTTCAGACGGTCTCAATTGACGAGAAGCATAGGCCATCACCTTTCCATTTTGCATCAACACACAACCTGCACCGTGTGAGACGATCACAATAAATAAGTGAATTCTTTTCCAGCCTCCTATCAGATCAAACCGGAGCTTCCGCGAATCTTCTTCAATTTCTCAAAACTCTCTTGTTGTTTTTCACCAATTATACGGAACTCCTTCCGCAATGCTTTAGTTAGGGTGCGACAATCAACGAAAACCCTCTACAAAACGCCTATAGTAACCACCAAACCCAAGAAACTCCAATTTCAGCCACCGACGTTGGTGGTTTCCAATCCGTAATAGCCTCAATTTTCCGAGGATCCACCCTTATTCCTTCAAATGATACCACATGACCTAAGAAAGTCACTTCCTTTAGCTAAAATTGTGATTTATCAATTTGGCGTAAAGTTGCTTATCACGAAGTAATCGCAATACTATACGTAAATACGTGTCATGCTCCTCATCATTTCTTGAATAAACTAATATGTCATCTATGAACACTACCACAAACCGGTCTAAATATGGTTGAAAGACTTGGTTCATCATGTCCATAAATGCGGCCGGTGCATTGGTTAATCCAAACGGCATCACTACAAACTCATAATGTCCGTAATAAGTCCGAAATGTCGTCTTATAAATGTCCGCTTTTTCACCTTGTCTTGGTGATAACCCGATCTCAAATCAATTTTGAGAAAATCAAGCTCCTTTTAATTGATCAAACAGTCGTCAATTCTCAGCAGAGGATACCGATTCTTGATCGTCAATTTATTCAATTGTCTATAATCAATGCACATACGCATCGATCCATCCTTCTTCTTGACAAACAAAACTGGTGCTCCCCACGGAGACACACTTGGTCGAATAAATCCTCGATCCAGCAATTCTTGAATTTGAGCTTTAAGCTCTACCAACTCCTTCTTGCCATTCTATAAGGAGCAATGGACACCGGAGCCGCTCTGCAAAAGCTCAATGCCAAATTCTACTTCCGATCCGAGGTATACCGTGAAGTTCTTCAGAAAACATCCGAAAATTCCTTCACCGTTCTCACATCATTCACGATAACTCTTTGGCATCCAAAGCACGTAAAAGGCTAGAATGCTCCTTATCCTTTCCGAACCAACTTCTCTTCCTTCAACGCGGATACGACATTTGCCAAGTAGTTCCTTCGTTCACCAATCATGATGACTTCCTTATCATCCGAGGTCCTTATTGACATCCATTTTTCGGCACAATCTAATTGCGCCCGGTGCTTAACCAACCAATCCATGCCCAAAATGATATCAAACTCACCGAAAGGCAATTCCATCGGATTCGCCAAGAACACCTCCTCTTGAATTTCTAAGGGCACGCCTCTAAACATTTTATTAACAATTACCGACTGTCCTAAAGGACTAATTATTATCATCCCACTATCGGTAATTTCATATTCTAGATTCAGGTTTCCAGATATAGCTCTAGCAACATATGAGTGGGTAGAACCAATATCTATTAAAGCAATAACAGGTACATCAAGATAAAGAACGTACGCTTATCACATCCGTGCATTGCCATCCTCATGGCGTCTAATCGCATAGACCACCAGTCGTCTTGCATCCGTGTTCCTCTAGGACCATTGCCTCGACCGGCAGCACCTTGACCACGACCAGCCCCATTACCACTACGACCGGTCCACGACCTCTCGGTGGTCATTGAGTACCTCCGCCTACAGTGCATCATTATTACGAACTTCTGAGTCGATCCATACGCCGAGGATAATTTCTATACCGATGATCCATTGAACCGTATTTGTAACAAGCGCCTGCTTTCCTCCAACACTCTCCAAAATGTCTTTTTCCACATTCAGCACAATCTCGACTTCGATTATTAGTTACCGTGTTCTACCTTGAACCGGTTCATCATTCCGAGGTCTCTTCAAATCTCATTGAAGAACCGGATCATCGTGGTCTCTCTCTTGTTTCTAAATCTTTCTCGGTTCGACGCTCGAGTTCTTAGCCTTCTCGGCTATCTTGGCCTTCTCCACAAGCATGGAAAAGTTCTAACTTGCGTGGGGCAATCGAACCCTCACTCATCATTAAGCCATCCTCAAACGCACACAACGCTCATGATCTGTTGATACTATTGTCCGAGCATAGCGGCTCAAACGTAAAACTCACTTCATATGTCGCTCATCGCTTTTACTCCCTTGTACAAGATTCAAATTCCTTCCTTCTAAGCGCCTACATAACTCGCTCCAACGATTTTCCTTGGAAGGCGCTTTAAAGAATTCCCAAGTAATCGGTCAGCTTGGTGCCTTCTCGAACAGTGAGCCACCACCGATCGCCTCGCCTCTTAACAAGGACACAGCTCCTTTCGCTTTTTGCTCAACAAAGGCATTCCATATCATCCATAATCCGCTCCACGACTTCGAGCCAATATTCAGCCACATTCGAGCTACACCGAAACTCCTCTAAAGACTTCGCATTATTTGACTTAAGTCGCTCAAATTGACCCACGAGTTGTTGGCCCAATTCTAGTTCCGCGACCCTTTCTAGGACTCGCAGATTGCTTGTGTCAAAGCATTATCTTCTTCCATGTGATCACGTGATCCCGCCTCACTCTTAAATGACGCAGTGCATCCATTTCAAGATATGATTTGGTGCTTCAACAGTAGCACCTCGACCTCTAACACTGCCATGTTCACCGCATCCACGACCACGTCCTCTAGTACTCATGATGGCTTATTCGTTTTTATCTGATTACAAGTTTTATGAATCAAAAATTGTTTCAATGTTTATTAACGATGTTTTATGAGATTTGAGAGATAAAGTTGTTTTTTGCAACATATCCTATAGTCTCAATCTCTACGATTTTTCACATCTAAAACTAGAAGTTCTAGAGTGTCCCTATCATCATATCATCATCATCATAATAATCATTAAGTAACAAAATACTTACTTGACTTGTTGCCGGATGCTTGTGGTGCCATACTGATCTTTAAACATAATCGAAATATTTTTCCTACGGAAATTATCTGTTGAACCCAACCACAGCCGAGTTTTTGAAACTGGCTTTGATACCATTAAATGTAGCACCCCAAACCCGGTCTATGCGTTAAGACTAGATTTGGTTTGTTACATGGATCGAACTATCTTAATAATTACAAAGGAGTCTAAATCTTCAAAATAATTTTTTATTACAAGGTTTATTAAAAATCAAAAGAGTATTTTAAATTTGATGTGTATTAGAAAATATTAGTTGAAAACATCCTTAATATTGTATTATCAAAATCCTTAAGTAAATTTTTATAAGAGTTCAAAATACTTTAAAAAAAATTTATAAAGGAATTTCATATATTTAAAAACCCAAATTATTTTAAGAAAAACATCATATAATCATCACCCATATCAAAATGTCCAAAATATAGTTTAAACCAACCACATAAAAATCCATGAAATATTAATAGAGGCCCTTATTACATCAACCCAAAATAGTAATTTATAAAAAATACTTATTAAAAGTTCAAGTTTAATAAACCTATGTTTTGCAAGATGGCCTCCACGAAGTCATCCTCGCCCAAGTCCACGCCAATTTCCATTACCGAGATGAAAAATTTGAGGAGTGAGTTACTTAGAACTCAGTATAACTCACTTACTTTATCCATCGGGCCGATTATCAAGTTATGGATTTGGGCTTAAGCCCATTAGCGTAATTAACAACATAAATAATGATATGCATGCAAAATGAATTTTCCTCCCAAACCTAATTTCCATCTCTACACACCCCTGCATTTCACGCCTGTGGGGATCAAGTCAACCCACCCCGCCATCACACCAATCGTAGGCATTAAGCCATTTTATATTTGTGGCAGAGCCACCGAACTAGATTGTGACAAAGTCACCGAACTAGAGGCATTGAGCCAATTATTATTTTTGTGGCAGAGCCACCGAACTAGAGGCAAATAGCCACTTAATATTCTTGTGGCGAGCCACCAACTAGAGGCAAATAGCCATTTAATATTTTTCAAGAGCCACCGAACTAGATTTTGGCAACAGGCCTTTCTTCTCTTCATCATTTTCCCAACCCATGCAATATGTATGCAAAGTAGTCTATAATCATACCATGATTTTATTAAAAAGGCCCATTAACAAGAGTCAATATTTCCAATTTTTATTAAGGCCCAAAAATTACGAAATAACATTTGGCCCATTTAGCAATTTAACATCTTAGGCCCAAATTTACGATCTAGCAAGAGTTCGGCCCATTTATCGATCTAGCAGGGATTTCAGCCCGTTTAACAATTTAACAGAGATTACGGCCCATTTACGATCTATCAGAGATTTTGGCCCAAATTTTCGATCTAACAAAGATTTCGGCCCAATTATCGATCTAGCAGAGATTTTGGCCCAATTATCGATCTAGCAGAGATTTCGGCCCATTTATTATTTATCAGGGATTTCGGTCCATTTTACTAACTCATCGAGGGCTTTTTACGGCCCAATATTTTTCGGCCCATCTACTAATTATCAAACTTATCGGCCCATTTTACGAAGACATGAAAATTTATATTTTACCATCTAACTCATCGAGGGCTTTTCATAATTTTCACCATATTAACCGCTTTCATGTAATTTCACCAAGTACCGCTTATTACGTTTATAATTGATCTAGTCGTTTTACGATTTTACTCAATACCACGAATGACGCCCAAACCCGAGAAAATGTGAAGTTACACACCGGATATCGTGAGTACTAAACCTTCCCGCCTTCAACACCTAAACATAATACGATCTATTAGGACACTATCATGTATAAAAATATGCTATTGATATTCGATCCAAATCCTTACCTCTTGATTTTGAATCACTTCAATTTTGGTTTCTCCTCATTTATCAATTCGTTATTCACGAGAACCCACTAACGTACAAAGGCTCTAAGTACGAACTACTTCAATTAATTGATTTCTGCTTGATGGTCCGCAACCCGTGGAAAATCTCGGATTCTAAACCGCCTTCGCTTATACTTAGGGAAATAGTGGATCCGCCTCTTACGAAGACTAAACACCGCCTTTTCTTCCCTATTTTGATTGTCTTTAATATCAAAAGATCGTTAATCCTAATAATAATATATCGAAATAATACTAAAGATTTTAAAGACGAGATTTCCTTACCACAAAGATTCTTGCTCCTCAATAAGAGAGTCGACCAAAAACGCTCCCTCAACACCTTAAATCGATTCCAATGTTCTATGATACACACGAACACTTGAGTTCCGGTCTTCCTCTATTGTACTACAGTATAACGAAAGAAAGCATTAATAGATTGAACGATAAATTCGGTCTAAGAGATCCTTCTTATCATCCTCAAGATTCGGCCAAAACCATCATCAACTAAAATAAACTAAAAATAACTCTTACCTAATGTCCACGGTTGAGAAGAACGATTGAGAAGGATGTTTATGCGTGAGAGAGATTCGCTATGAGAAACCAAAGAAAAGAGAAATGGTTCGACAAAGGCACATTAACAATCGGCCATGAGAGAATATAATGGAGAAGGTATGATTGAAAGGAAAATAAAGGGTGAGAGGAAAAGATGATGATGATGGTGATTCGGTTTTCAAAGAGGAGAAAAGAGAAAGTAAGAGATGTGTTTAGGGGCAAGGTACATTCGCAATCTGAGAAAGGAAGAAAAGAATGATCTTTGGTGTTGGTAATTTTGGCACTAAGAAAAGGCACACAAAAGAATACTAAAGTGATAGCAAAATGACCAAATGGTCAAAAGAATTTAGGCTTACCAAGAGCTCAAATTCGGCCAAAGGAGAAAGGTTGAGAGAGAATGCAAAACTTGCACAAGATGATAGGAATGACCAAAAACAAAATCCCTACCCTAGCCAACCTACTAGCATAATCGGCCAACCTCCCCTTAGCCATATTGTCAGTCCAAATTCATGGTCAAATGGCCATGAATTTGTTTCCAAACCTTTTCCTTGATACTTGCCTCATGTCCCCATATCTTTCCAAAGTTTCTTGATTCCATACCATAAGTTAAAATTACCTTTTCCTTTAGCCTACTTACCAAAATAAAACAATACAACTCATCCATCCTTATCCCTTTCCGACACATGCATAGATTAAAGTAAAAAATAAAATTTCCTAGATGCTAACCAAGGATTCAACCACTCCTTCATGCCACAACTCATGCGCCAACACACCTTACCATTACTCATCTTATGCTACACTTTGACACTTATTTTTACTTAAGTATCAATGTCACTTAATCCACTTCATTAATTTCTCAAAATTAAAAATTTATTCCTTTCCCAAATAATTCTAAACTCTTCTTCAGAACTATAATAAACACGGAAAGAAGTAAGAAAATTTTCCTTCATAATCTAAGCACCAATAACATGCATTAAAATCGATACACAAATTTTAGGGTGTTATAGAACATGTATAATAAATACCTTCAAGAGATAAAATAACATTGAGTGAAACAAGTATGAGTTCTTGGGCAACCACAAGACTCTACCAATGTGAAAAATAGAGAAGCTAAAGGCTATCAATCAAGAGAAATTGTTTCAGGAGTGTTGGAAACTAGAAAGATGAATTTAATGGAAAAGTTACACTATCGGTTGTAACTGTCCTAGAGAATGAACAACTAGGATTGGTCTCCCATGAATGGATTATGTCATCTATTTCAGATTCTTCATCACCATGGTCTTTAATAACATTTCCACCTGAAGCTTTAATCAACTCCAGCTCCATTGCTACTTGTTTCATGGTGGGTCTTTTCTTTCCATTAAGATTCAAGCATCTTTTTGCTAGCAGAGCCACAACCATAATCTCCTGCTCGACCATCCTTTACTACCATCGGATCGAGAATGTTAAATAAGGAATTCTCCGCATTGAATGCAAAAATAAGATACCAAGCTTCTCACAGGCTCGATTGGTTTTGCGGAGATGGGTTTTGTCCCGTTAAAAGCTCAATAAGAACAACTCCAAAGCTATAAACATCACTCTTCTCGAAGAAATTGATTTGTTCGAAAATATTCGGATCCATGTATCCAAAAGTTCCTTGCACCGAGTAGTTAGATATGTTTGTTCAAGTGCAACCGATCTAGAAGTTCCAAAATCGATACTTTTGCCCTATATTTATCATCCAAAAGTATGTTATTGGATTTGATGTCTCGATGATAAATAGGTGCGTAAAATTAATGCAAATAGAACAAGGCATTGGCGATTTCGATCAGAATTGTAAATGCATTTCCTATGTCAATGGTAATTCTTCATTTTGGTTATGAAAGAGATCGATAATGTACCGCTTTGGGATGAACTCATACACCAATAGAGGAACTTCACCTCTAATTAGGGTTTAAGGTTTAGGGTTTAGGTTTTTAACAAAATGCCGCTAAAATTTTGATACTAATATATATTTAAAGATTTAATCCAATTTTTATTTATTTTAAAGTTTAAGTAATATTTAAAGAATTGGATAAATTTTAAAATCTTTAAAATTTATTTAACACTTTAAAATTTTGAAATCTTTAAAATTTTTAAAATTTAAGATAATAGTATTTTAATTTTTTAATTTTAACATATATTTTTAATGTTATTAGTTCTAAATTTTTGTACATGTCATTAATTTTTGAATATTTTAAAATTAAATTACAAATAAATTTTATTTTAATTAATTAATATAAAAATTAGTTAAATAATAATAGATCAAGAGGATGAAAGAGTATCGCATGAGTTTTCAAAATAATACATGATGACAACTTGGATGATGGATCGATTGTAAGGAGCAATACAACACCGGTTTGTTTAAATCCAAACCCTAAGTCCGCCTTAAACCACTAAAACCTATAAAACCCTGAACACATAACCACGAACTCTAAGCCCTAAAATATTATAAACCTCAAAACCCTAAACCATAAACCTTTATAAACTCTAAACCTTGAAACACCATAAACCACGAAGCCCTGAATCATAAACCCTTATAAAACATATAAACCCTAAAACCATAAATACTAAACCTTAAACCAAAAACTCTAAACCACTAAACCCTTAAACTATAAACATTAACCCCTAAACCCTATGACCCACACCTTACACCCTAAATGCTAAACCCTTAACACTAAGGCAAAAAAATTAAACAGTAAACATAAATTAAAAATGAATTATTATACAATGATCAAGACAACGCTTTTTTTTTTGTTTTCAAATAGGTTGAATAAAGGCTACCCTTAGTGGCATTTTTGATAAAAACACCGCAAATTTTTTGCACTTTTTATATTTACATGAAAGCGATGTCGTTTTTGTTTTTAAATAAAAAATATTGTTATTGAAACGACGTCGCTTCCATTTTGAGATAAAAATTATTTTGTATGCTTTTTAAACGAAGCGCTATAGGTCACCTTTTAGCGGCGTTTTTTAAAAAGCGCTAAATTTTTCCAAATTTTATATTGTTATTGAAACGACGTAGTTTCGCTTTTGAAATAAAAAATTATTTTGTATGCTTTTATAACAAACGCTATATAATCATCTTTAGCGCGTTTTTTAAAAAGCGCTAAATTTTTTCAAATTTTATATTGTTATCGAAACGACGAGTTTCGCTTTTGAAATAAAAATATTTTGTATGCTTTTGTAACAATCGCCGCTATAAGTTATCTTTAGCGGCTTTTTTTAGAAGCGCCGCTAACTTTTTCCAATTTTTATATTGTTATTGAAACGACTTCGCTTCGCTTTTGAAATAAAAATTATTTTGTATGCTTTTTAAACGAGCGCTTATAAGTCACCTTTAGCGGCATTTTTTAAAAAGCGCCACTAAATTTTTCCAAATTTTATATTGTTATTGAAATGACGAGTTTCGCTTTGAAATAAAAATTATTTTGTATGTTTTCTATAAACGCGCTATAAGTTATCTTTAGCGTTTTTTAGAAAGTGTCGCTAACTTTTTCCAATTTTTATATTGTTATTGAAACAACGTAGTTTCCGTTTTGAAATAAAAAAATTATTTTGTAGTGTTTTTTAAACGAGCGCCGCTATAAGTCATCTGTAGCGGCGTTTTTTTAAAAAGCGCCGCTAAATTTTTCCAAATTTTATATTGTTATTGAAACGACGTAGTTTCTGTTTTGAAATTAAAAAATTATTTTGTGGCATTTTTTGAACAAGCGCTGCTATAAGTCATCTTTAGCGGCGTTTTTCTAAAAGGCGCCGCTAACTTTTTCCAATTTTTATATTGTTATTGAAACGACGTAGTTTTGTTTTGAAATAAAAAAAAAATTGTATGCTTTTTTTAACAAGCGTCATTATAAGTCATCTTTAGCGCGCTTATTTAAAAACGCCGCTAACTTTTTCCAATTTTATATTGTTATTGAAACGACGTAGTTTCGCTTTTGAAATAAAAATTATTTTGTATGCTTTTTTAACAAACGCTTATAAGTCATCTTTAGCGGCGTTTGTTTAAAAAGCCACTACTGAGAAAATAGACTTTTAGCGGCTTATAAGCGCCACTAAAAGTGTTTATGGCGCTTTTCTAAGCGCCACAAAAATGCCGCCAATACAACCGCCGAAAATTTTTGCGACGCTTTATGGGAAAAAACACCACTAAAGACCATGACTTTTAGCGTTTTGAGAAAAGCCATTAAAGACCATGGTTTTAGCGCTTCATTTACAAACGCCGCTAAAGTCATGGCCTTTAAGCGGCGTTTTTAGAAAGCGCCGCTAAAACCACGACCTTTAGCGACGTTTTTGGATAAGCGTCGCTAAAATCATGACTTTAGCGGCACTTTTCAAAAACGCCGCTAAAGGTCGTGGTTTTTAGCGGCGCTTTCCACAAAAACGCCGCTAAAGGTCGTGGTTTTTAGCGGCGCTTTCCCCAAAAACGCCGCTAAAGTTCGTGGTCTTTAGCGATGCTTTTTTACAAATGCCGCTAATTTGTACAGATTTCCGAAGTGCAATTTTTCAATATTATACCCCTCCTGCACTAAAACCAACCAATAACGGTATATAATTTCAACCCAAAACAAAGAATTTAGCACAAAATCACGCCAAATACATTAATTGTAAATGATACTTGAAATTTAATAAATTAAATGAATGATAATCAAAATATTGTAACAATAATGTTAAATGTAATAATGTCAAAACTTCTTTACAACGAGAAATTAAATGTCTAATATGGCGGTTTCGCGATCTTTGAAACATCTCGTGATCATATGTCAAGTCAGCCGGAGCTCTTCAGATTTTCTGTTACGCTTCTGCTAGCATCGATCTCGCCTCTGCCTCCCTCGCAACTTTCGCCGCTTCTCGTTCTTTGCTGCCGCCTCCTTGGCCGCCGCTTTTGCATCCGTCAAGTCATATCGAGTTCTTCATATTTTCTTTAAACATCAAGAATTTGTCGCTCTCGCTCAACCGTGCTCTCTTGCATCCGAGCTATCTGGTTTTGTAGCCTCGAACTTCAACACGAGATTGACCCCTAAGGCATGTATCTTGGGAGCCGGATCCAAAATATTGGGTCGGGTAACACGGATCCTTTAAATCGAACCCGACCATACCTTTCAAGACCAAAAACATCGTTGATAATTCTATTAAAATATACTAAAGATTAACAGAACTATCATCAAGCAATCAGACTTTTCGGGACCCAAAACATACAGTAATAATTACATTATCAATCTCCTCAAGATTAACAGACTATCATCAAGTACCGCTTCATACTCGCCTTTTTCTCCTTTAGTTTATCCTAATAAATCAATGAAAGAGTTAGAAACAAAATATATAAATAAGAAAGAATGCAACATAATTTAACATTATAAATTTAAAACTATAAACGATGAATTAAACTATTATAATTAAACATTAGAAATATTTATAAAAATAAAATTTTATTAAGTAAATATACCAAAATTTCTAGACTTGGATGTCATCTGAGATCCATCCTTCTTTTATGTAATTTCAAAAAGTTTGAACGCGTCCAACTTTTTGACCAATAAGTTTCCTATATTTTAGCGTAAAAAATATAATTTAATAGTATAAAGTAATTAATATTTGATGTAATTAATAAATTATAATACCTCGGCCTCACTACACAAGCAAAACTTCTAGAACCCGTCAAAATGCGTGAATTTCTATTTCGTCATTGTTTATTCCAACTTGCTCACTGGTCCTACATAATGCAATTTGAATTATATATATAGTAAATACTATAAACCAAATAATTTATACGATTTTAGAAGTACGTAATACCTCTCCTTTTTTTGAATTTCAAAATCTAACTTGATCTTCCCATTGGTACCTCAACATTCCCGGTGGAACATTTCTTAATTTTTCGTCGAGGCTTATGTCTTTCTTAAAATATAGTTTTTTTAGCGTGCTTTTATTGTCTCTCCATTTTTTACCCAATGTCTTAATAACATATCATCAGAGACCTCTAAATTAAATCTACCCTGAAGAAAAAAAAGTATAAAAAGTTAATATAAATGAAAATTAAATTAAAGTATTATAAAATACATTCATGTTTTGTTACCTTAATATTTTCGAGAGCCTGATTTTTGTTGGCATCAGGCATGTGATGCCATGATTCGTAGTTAATGGGCAACATATTGGCATTTGGTGCTAAATGCCCAAATAGCCTCCTAAAAGTCGAGCTTCAGATCCAACAGGCTACCCATGATTGTTTCTCCTTACTTTAACACGATCGGTAGGCTCTAAGTCGTATAAATCTTTAAGTAATGTACGTCCCGACCTCTGCGGCGTCCCACCACCTTCAAATTGAAAAATGATATATTATTATATTAAAATTGAAAAATGAATCAATAAAAAATTCAACATGCATGTAAAATAAACTTAACATTACTTTCAAATTCTCCGTGCTCGTCATCTATGTCCCAGTAGAAGATCCAACAACTGTTTGTTGTTCACTACTATTAGCTTCTTCCGGATTTGGAGTTTCATGGACAATATTTAAATCTAGAATCGCCTTCTAGGCATTTTTCCCAATACACATAAAATAGTTCAAAATTTTAGTAACAAATAACAACAATAATAGGACATTTAAAATAGTTAAATTATATAACATGCCCAACAATAAAATTATAATATTACATATAAATAATAAATCGTAAAATCTTACTAAATCATATTTCAGTAAATATCTTCGCCCACATCTTGACGAACCCATTGAAATTGTTGACTAGTACTAGGATATTTTCATTTAAGTTTTGTTCGAAAAGGCAATGTTTCGATCTTTCGACTATGTCATCTCTACTTCCACCGCCAATGTCGAAGCAGGTCTCTAGGGTGTTTTGAAGTACAACATACCAACCCTCATCAATTGGATCTTCCGAGTAAAAAACTTGTTTAACTTGAGAAGAAAACACATACGGCTCGTCCATCAGTTGTTCTCCGGTGTGAATTAATAGAGAGAAATTCACCATTGTAAAGCCACATTGATCATTTTTAATTCTGCGAGCCGTATTCATATCAGCCCAATCACCTCGAAATAAGACAACTTTGCATTTGCCGTAATAATCCAACTCAATGATGTCAGTAATAAGTCCGTAATATTCCAAATTCCCCTCGATCGGATTCATCGTCCCTAGCACTAGCATAACTTGTAATCAAGAATTAACAATAATTCCGCAATTTTGGGTTCTCTCAATCTCTCGTGATACCTTATATGAAATCTATATCCGTTGATGAGGAAGCCACTATATCTTTTAACTATTCTGTTTGGACCTTGTGAAAGCCATTTAACGTCGTCATTTACTTCGTTCCGACTCCAAACCTATTGAGTCGAAAGTAAATCGAGTAATTGTGAATGTTATGAGAAAATATTATTACTTGTCAATGAAAATTTAAATTGCATACCATTTGGCTTAACCATTCATGGAATGATTCTGCGAACAACTTATTAATTTCTTGTCGATTTAATCTTTGAGATCATGAACGAGCTCTCAATATTTGTTTGTACTCACTACAGTAAAAAAGTTTTTACTTTGTTAGAAGACAAACAAATCATAATTGATGAGTGTTTATCAAATTGTAGAACGATTGAAATGGTTCCATTGAATCGTGATGAAAAAGAACGTATCGATGTGCTTGGACCCACGATCTATCGTCTAATTCTGTAATTTCGACTCTACCGATCGGTTCTCCAAAACTTTGAAATAAATAAGTTTCAGCCAAATTATGATCTGTGAGCCCAAAGATTTCTACTTGGTCTGCTCATTCTTGTTTCAACATCTTCCAAATACCTCAATGTAAAAGTCATACATTCCTCTGCCAAGTAGCCCTCGGCAATTGATCCTTCCGGATAACGCTTATTGCGGTAGTATGACTTCAATTTGGAAAGGAACCTAAACACAATATACAACATTATCAAAAGTTGCAACTAAAGGCATTGAGCTGAATGAAGGAATATTTTGCAAATAAAGTAATACCTTTCAATGGGATACATCCATCGATAGAAAATAGGTCCACCAAGAAGTGCTTCACGCGGGAGATAAATTAACAAGTGCACCATGATAGTGAAGAAGGAAGGCGGGAATATCTTCTCCAGATTGCATAAAGTCAATGCGGCTCGATCTTGTAGTCTCTCAAGTTCTTGAACATTCAAAACTTTACCACAAATGCCTTTCATTATATTTGACGGTTCAATTACAGAGCCGTCACCTTTTTCGACATACAACATTTGCATAGCAATCGGCGAGAAGTCTTGCATCAATATGTGATAGTCATGCAATTTTAAGCCATATGATCTTGATCCTTAAGACTCACACATCGCGATATATTTGATGCATATGCATCCGGGACCTTTATATCCTTTAACACCTACTGAACACTTCTTTCTCCGTCTTCGACATTGAAAAAATAGCGAAGCGACAACCGATATTTCATATTCGAAAGTGCTCGGGATGAAGCTCAAGCAATTCCATATGGACTAAATCAAGTCGACTCAAGATTATCTTTCAATTTTCCATCGACATTCAAAATAGTCCCAATGATGTTCTCGCAGACATTTTCTCTATGTGCATGACATCAAGATTATGGCGTAAAATCGATGTTTCCAATAAGGCAACTCGAAAAAATACTTTTTTTCCACAAGTCCGCCTCATTAGGATCATCCTCTTCATCAGATTCATCATCAGATTCATCTATAGATCTTCTATTTCTATGCGGGTTTGTCGGTTGATTCATCTTCCCATAAATGAAATTCATATCTTTCAACATTAACAATATTTTGGATCCACCGGTTCTGAAGGAGCTGGTCGAACTCTTCAGCACCATTAAACCGAGCACTCAAATCTAAATGTATGATTTTTCGGTAACCACCGATTTATGCCCCATGTAAGAAAACTTCTTCCCATTATATAACCATTGCGAACATGTTTATGTAGCACAACACGCATAAGCATAACGTCCCTTGGTACTCCAACCGTAAATTAGCATAAGTCGAAAAGTCGTTAATAGTCCACATTAATGCCGCACATAAATTAAAGTTCTCTTTTCTTATTGCATCAGATATCCGAACACCAGCCCATAGTTGTTTTAACTCGTCAACAAGTGGCTGCAAATAGACGTCAATATCATTCCCCGACCCTTTCTCTCCAGGTATAATCATAGACAAGATAAAAGAAGATTGTTTCATGCAAACCCATGGAGGCAAATTGTAGGGAACAAGCACCACAGGCCAAGTACTGTACGTTGTGCTCATGAGTTTGTAAGGGTTAAATCCATCGGATGCTAGCCCAAGCCTCACACTCCGAGGATCGCTTGCAAAGCTTGGAAATTTGGAGTCAAAACATTTCCAAGCTAAAGAATCTGCAGGATGCCTTAACAACCCATCATCGGTTCGTCCATCACGGTGCCACGTCATTGATTCGGCTGTCTTCGACGACATGAAAAGCCGTTGAAGCCTCGGTATTAGCGAAAAATAAAGTAAAATCTTAACTGACTGCTTCTTTGACTATGTATCGTGTTCATCCTCGTTACCGTCCTCTGTATTTCTATTAATCCAACGGGATTGGCCACATACATGACAGCACTGTTGGTTTATGTAGTCGCCCCAATACAACATGCAGTCATTTGGGAAACTGTGAATTTTGTTGTATCCAAGGCCCAAATCCTTTATCAATTTCTTCATGTCTTTGAAAGATTGAGGGATTTTTGCAAACGAGAACATTTCTTGTAGAAACTCTAACAGCATTGTCAACGAGTTTTCGGTCCACCCCCCCAAAAATTTCAAGTGAAAAAGACGAATACAGAATGACAGTTTGGAAAATTTTGATCCCTCATACGTTCTTCATTCATTTCACCAAGTAACGTGTAGAACCTCGCCGCTTCTTCATTTGGTCGTTCATCCGTACACTTCTTTCCCTTCTACGAAAGTATTTCCACCAAAATTATGATCATCGGTTGCACCCAAGTCGTGAAAATGACCAAACCATCATCACAAGATATTAAAAGCATTCCGCAACATGTTTTCCATGTTATCGCCAAGAACATTCGATTGAAAGCACTATGAGGATACCCTAGATTCATCGATGAAGATGCTCCACTAGATGTACACTCTCCATGAAAAACCATATTTTGTACCCCGAACAAAGCCATCAACAACTAGATGTTCAGAGACCACTTCACGATAATGCCGCTTAATATTGCAACACTTCTTACACGGGCAAAGAATCATATTCTCTTGGCTTGCATTTCGATAGCTGTTGCTTACCCTTGACAATTTCATCCAACTCCTATCCATTTCGTAGTTGTTGAAGTCTAAAGTTGACAATAAATTATACTACTAAATTGTTAATTAATAATTTATGTAAATAATGCTATGAAATTTGATCTTAAAATTAAGTAAGTTATGTATTTTTAAGATCCATCATACGCTGCATTGTTACACCTAGGAGGATCCATTATATTCATCATGAGATATAAGGCAACCCGTCGTTTTCCAACCTATATACTTTGAATCTTTTTTATCTATGCAATTATTATGTATGTTATGAAGTTTGATCTTAACTTAAAATTATGTAAGTTGTGAAATTTGATCGGTAAATAATGTAAGTTATGAAATTTGATCTTAAAATTAGGTAATTTTGTTTTCGTTAGATTCATCATACGCTGCATTGTTACACCTAGGAGGATCCATTATATTTCACTGTGAGATATAAGGCAACTGTCGGGTTTCCACTTTATATACTTTGAATCTTTTTTTTTTATCTATGCAATTATTATGTATGTTATGAAGTTTGATCTTAACTTAAAATTATGTAAGTTGTGAAATTTGATCGGTAAATAATGTAAGTTATGAAATTTGATCTTAAAATTAGGTAATTTTTGTTTTCGTTTAGATTCATCATACGCGGCATTGTTACACCTAGGGAGGATCCATTATATCTCACTGTGAGATATAAGGCAACCCGTCAGGTTTCCAGCCTATATACTTTGAATCTTTTTTTTTATCTATGCAATTATTATGTATGTTATGAAGTTTGATCTTAACTTAAAATTATGTAAGTTGTGAAATTTGATCGGTAAATAATGTAAGTTATGAAATTTGATCTTAAAATTAGGTAATTTTTGTTTTCGTTTAGATTCATCATATGCGGCATTGTTACACCTAGGGACACTACAGCAATTTGGACTTTTAGCGGCGTTTTTTTAGGAAAGTATCACAGAGAAAAAAATTTCAAATACTTTAGTTAATCATATCCTTCATGATGAATACTGGAGAGGTGAATATCTAATCTGTGAAGGGAGGAAGGTCTATGACAGAGAAGAAAAATTCATCTACTTAGTTCTTCATATCCTTCATCACAAACATTGTAGAAATGAATCTCGTGAAGAGAGGAATGCTATTAGGAAAACATCGATGAAACTCTAACTAGAATCCCGAGATACTTACCTTCACGGATAAACTAATTCATAGAATTTATCTTGACTTCCTTTACTCCCTAATTAAACCCATATTAAGAATTACCTCATTTTTGGCAGCTATATCTTTCCCACTACCTTCAATCGCCGTAAAGCAAGCTCTAGGTAGCCACGGGAGTGATTTTCTTATTATCCTCCACCAAGTCCAGATAAAAATCCTGCAAGCAAGACAAATATTTTATGAAAGAGAACTGAAAAAGTGTATTTTACAATCATGAGAAAGCTCATCACATCCATATTCAAGAATCAAACATGTCACAAACAATAACAAGACAAGTGTGTGCATGTTTCATCAGAATCAAATATTACCCTAAGAAGCCAAACAAAGATTGGGGAGAATCGCCCAAGTTCAAGTCGTGGTTGTTCTTGCTCCACTTTGACTCAATATGTTTTGTCATTTGAGTGACAAGAGAGAGCGATCCAGTCTGCGCTTTCATCTATGCCTCCCATCTAAATATCGAAGAATAACCTTATTAACATGGCGCTTAAAAGGATTAATGTCTCTTCAAAATGGAAAGAAAAGAGCCAACCCGTTTGTAGATGAACATACTAGATAAGAGGACATAAGGAAAATATCCGAGTCTTGTATGTTCCTGTCAGTTTGCAAGATAAGAGCCTAAGTCAAAAATAATCAAACCAATAAATATAATCAACCCATTCCCATAAAAAGTAAGTGAAACTAACTGCTTGATCGTGAGGCATCTATTCCTTGAAATCCAACAAAGAAAAGATTGTACTCGGTTCCATCAAGAGCGCTCTCTTTAATGGTGCACTCCACAACCAAAGCCCTTTAGTTGCCACTTTTCCCGTTGGCTGCGGTTGAGAAGCAAGAACCCATCTCAAAGTCCTATGTTATATAAAAAAAAAATCAAAACACAATTAAAATCCATTCCAAGAGTCAAAACTACCCCAATCCTTAATAGTTATTATAACTTTTACCGGTATTTTTATCATTAATTTTCCATTCGTTTGAATGCTTAGGTTAAAAAGAGGTTAACGACAAAGAGAAACAGAGAGATCAAAGAATTTGTAAAGTAGCCAAGCCCTCACGTGCATCTCACTCACTGCTCATCATCATCCATAGGTGAACACATTTTCTCATGATTGTAAATAAATTATTTAAGGAACGCGAAGGATAGTGCACACTGCAGAAGACCCTTCTCTGCTACCCACTTTATTTCAATCTCAAATTTTGGTTTCTGGAATTTTTTTGGAAAATAGACGGAGAATCGGGAAAAAAAATAAAGAAAGAAGAAGAAGGTTACCACGTCTGCCATGACTGATCCGATGAACGAGCAATGAAGTGAAACCAGATTAAGAATCGGGGAAAATAGGCTTTCCTCTTTCCTTTCGCTGGAGAAAGTTTTAGTAATTGGGGGAAATTTTGGGGGAATTAAGAATTTTGGGGTATATAGGATCGGGAAGGTTGAGAGCAAAATGTCTATCCTTTTGTGGCGTTTATAAAAAAAAGGCCTAAAAAAGCTAATAAGGCGAGTCATTTTAATTAAAGTAAAATAATTTTTTATGGCGTTATCATAAAAACGCGCTATTACTTACTTTTAGCGTTTTCCAAAAGCGTCGCTAATGCTCAGACTTTTATGGCGTTTTTGAAGCGCCGCTAATACTCAGACTTTTAGCGGCGTTTTTTGAAAGCGCCGCTAATGTCAGATTTTAGCGGCGTTTTACAAAAGCGCCGCTAATGCTCATACTTTTAGCGTTTTTGGAAGCGCTAATACTCGATGTTTTAGCGGCATTTTTCCAAAAGCGCTAATGCTCGATTTTTAGCGGCGTTTACGAATAAACGCCGCTATATATCATTTTAGCGGCGTTTTTAAATAAACGCCGCTATTATTCATTTTTAGCGGCGTTTTCCTTCAAACGCGCTAATGTATAATTTTATGCATTTTTCTCTAAACGCCACTAAAATGCCGCTAAAAGTCTGCTTTGTCAGAGTGGAAGGATCCATTATATCTCACTGTGAGATATAAGGCAACCCGTCAGTTTCAACCTATATACTTTGAATCTTTTTTTTTATCTATGCAATTATTATGTATGTTATGAAGTTTGATCTTAACTTAAAATTATGTAAGTTGTGAAATTTGATCTTAAAATTAGGTAAGTTTGGGGTTTGGGGTTTGGGGTTTAGGGTTTGGGGTTTGGGTTTAAGGTTTGAGGTTTAGAGTTTATGGTTTAAAATTAAGTAATTTTAGGGTTTAAGGTTTGGGGTTTAGGGTTTAAGGTTTGGGGTTTAGGGTTTGTAGCTTATGATTTATGGTTTGTGGTTTGGTGTTTGGGGTTTAAGGTTTAAAATTAGGTAAGTTTGTAATTTAGGGTTTAGGGTTTAGGGTTTAAGGTTTAGGGTTTAGTGTTTAGGGTTAGGGTTTAGGGTTTGGGGTTTAGGTTTTGGGTTTTGGGGTTTAAAATTAGATAAGTTTGGGGTTTATGGGTTTAAGGTTTAGGGTTTAAGGTTTAAAATTAGATAAATTTAGGGTTTGAGGTTCATGGTTTAAAATTAGCTAAGTTTGAGTTTTGTGGTTTGAGGTTTAAGGTTTAGAGTTTAGGGTTTAGGGTTTGGGGTTTGGGGTTTGAAGGTTAGGGTTCGGGGTGTGGGGTTTAAAATTAGGTAAGTTTTGAGTTTGGGGTTTGTGGTTTAGGGTTTAGGGTTTGAGGTTTGAGGTTTGGGGTTTGGGATTTGTTGTTTATAATTAGGTAAGTTTGCGGTTTAGAATTTGGGGTTTGGGGTTTAGTCTCCCTTATTTTCTTTTAGTAATCGATTGTGGTTTAATTTTGAGTACAGATGAAGACTTAGTTTATTTTGGCTAATTCATTTCTTGGACTTGTTGTTGCATGTTTTAGGAGCATGAAAATGAAATAGAGATGCTTGTTATGGAACGAGAAGCAGTTAAACAAGAACAATCATCTTTAGAGAGCCAATTGGCTTCCTTGAGAATACAGATTTACAATCTTAATTTGGAAGTAGAAGAACAATCGCCAAGGTAATCGCGATTCCTATCTTGTTTATTTCTATGTTATAAAAATATTTTTTTAATGCTCTACGGTGTAAGTTGATACTCTAAATAAAAACCATGACCAATTGCAATCTGAGTTAGACTCAATTCGTTTAAAGGGTAAGGAATGTGATTCCCAATTAGCAGCATTATTAAGGAGCTACTTATTATTGTCTCCTAGATATAGCAAATGGAGAGGGAGCAGAAAGATTATTATTCCAAACAAAACCATGAGATTGTAGAGAGATACCTTGGGTTGAAATGAATGGCCGACGTCCTCAAAAAAGAAGCCTTCGTTTTCTACACAATTAACAATACCAAAGCAAAAGATGAGTAATCTGGATTTTAGAAAAATAAACCAAGAATACAATATCTAAAACATCTCAATTTCCAACCATTCCTAAAAATGCATACAATTCCATTTTAAAATCTCTACAAGTACATACAGTTGCTCCTACATTTTAAGAAAACAACAACTCCTACATTTTAAGAAAACAACAACTCCTACAATTCAATTTGATCAGTAGGCAACCCGTTTCAATTTTATCATCAATGTTATCAAGTTTCAATTTCAATTTGTAATTCATCTGGAACAATGCTTCCAAAATAAAATCACATTAAGGTTGAAAAAAGGTGAACTTAATTACATATTACTAGTAACATTTCTATATCAATGGAAAAAAAAAATAGAAACCCAATGCATTTCAAGGAAATCAAAGAAAGATTAACAGAGTAAAAAATTTCAAACATCAACATCAAAAAGTTATTAAGATGGCCCAAAAGAATCCCATTTTAATGAAGAAAAATAAAGTACCCATAAATGGGGTTGGTTAAAGATTTATATATAGGGGACACTTGGAACTTTTATAATGCCAGTATACCAAATAAAGTACCCAAAAGAGATACATTATATTTATATATACGCCAATGAAAGAAGGAAGACCTACCAATGAGCTACTGGAATTCAGAAAATGATGACTAAAGCTACTGCAAGTTGAGTTGTAACTTAACGACTAAGCAAATGACGAGGTTGACCAAAGCAGTATTCGATTGATACAATATTGATACTTTGAAGACACGATTAAAATGTTTTGATGTTTGGGTATCAATTTAGAAGCTGAGACCTAGTTTGAGGATGTCTAGTGCAATTAGCTATAAATATGCATATTCTGCAAACTAAATGGGCAAGTTCTGCAGTCTTAAGTTTGGATAACCAAGTTGAGAAATTCAAAGTGCAAGTGAGTTTTGAGATTGAGAAATTACGACATTGAATCTTTCATTTCAATATGGCCTATAAATTATTAATGCTGCAAAAAGATTTAAGGAACATATAATAGCACGGCTGAAGAAGAAAACAAGGATTACAGAAAAGAAATGAAAGGTAACCTAATATTGCAAATTGAAATCAAATATGATTGTAGATTAAGACTGCATTATATCAATCTCATGACTGCATTATATCAATCTCATTGATATATACACCCTTAAACCCTAAACTATAAACTATAAACTATAAACCATGCATAGTATCCCTAAACCCTAAACAATTGAAATAGTAACTTGTAGAACTTAAAATTAAATTATAACTCCTAAACCTTAAACCATAAAACAATAACCCCTAAAGATTAACCGGCCCCAAACCATATTACTCCCATAACCCTTAACCTATTCCCCTAAACCCCAACACTTAAACCGTAATCCATAAACATGATCCAAAAACCCATGATCTATAAACCTTTAAATAAATAATAAAACATAAACCCTAAACGAGAAAACACTAAACCCTAAACTAAAAAACTCTAAACCCTAAACTTAATTTAGAAACCCATAAACCCTAAACTATAAAACATAAACCATTAACCCAAAATAATGAACATTATATCATAAACCCTAAAACTATAAACTATAGACATTAAACCTTAATTAAGTCCTAAATCATTAACACTAAAATAAAATATTCTTTTGTATGCTTCTATAAAAACGCCACTAAAGTTCAAAAAAATTAAACAATGTTATTTTGCTCAAAATTTTGTGGCGTTTCCCCAAAAGCATCGCTAATGCTAAGACCTTTAGCGGCGTTTTCCCAAAAGCGCCGCTAAAGCTCAGACCTTTAGCGGCGTTTTCCCAAAAGCGCCGCTAATGCTCAGACTTTTAGCGGCGTTTTCCCAAAAGCGCCGCTAATGCTCAGAGTTTTAGCGACGTTTTCACAAAAGCGCCGCTAATGTTCGACTTTTAGCGGCGTTTCCCCAAAAGCTACCGCTAATGCTCAGATTTTAGCGCGCTTTTACAAATAAACGCCGCCATATGTCCTTTTTAGCGGCGTTTTACTAATAAACGCCGCTATTGATCTTTTTTTTGCGGCGTTTTCCTTCAAACGCCGCTAATGTATAATATTTGCGGCGTTTTTCTTTAAAACGCCACTAAAAACGCAGCTAAAAGTCTATTTTGGTGTAGTGAGCGCCGCTAGATTTTTCCAATTTTTATATTATTATTGAAACGACGTAATTTCTGTTTTGAAATAAAAAAATTATTTTGTGGCGTTTTTCTAACAAGCGCCGCTATAAGTCATCTTTAGCGGCGTTTTTTTTAAAAAGTGCCGCTAACTTTTTTCAATTTTTATTTTGTTATTGAAACAACGCCGTTTCTGTGTTGAAATAAAAAAAATATTTTGTGGCGTTTTCCTGTTAGCGTCGCTAAAGTCTAAATTTTGCAGCGTGTTGGATAAAATGCCACTAAAAACGCCGCTATATGTCAGTTTTGTTGTAGTGTAAACAACACCCTAAAAGCTTAACCACATTCCTGTGATTAATTTGAGATAAAATTATCACCTCGTTAATGAACTGTTCAACCTTCTTTTCATCAAATTTCTTTCCTTCCACCATTTTGGATTTCTTAATAGCCACAATGCTTCCATCTATTAGCATTCCTTTATAAACAGTTCCTTGACCTCCTTGACCAAGGATTCGGTTCTCATTATAATGATCGGTCGTCTTTTCCATCTCTTTCGGAGCAAACAACTTAATTTTTTTCAACATTACCTTCATTGCTAGACAAATGTTGTTGCAGTAACAAACCTCCATTCCATTTGAAATATTTCTGCTTCAGCATGATTTTTTGTTTTCTTCTGAGGACTTGGTACATACTCCATGTTGCGAGTAGTAGAAATAGTGTCCCAATACTAGTGCTGCAACCTATATAAATATAAGAAACATAGTTAAAAGGTAAATTCGAAAATTCAAATATATTCCATGAGAATGTTTCAATAAAGTTTTTATTCATCTTTGATAGCCATTCATTTTAAATGAACAATGAGAGAACCGTATTACACCATCTATTGTTTTGATATTGAACTTTTACAAATTTAATGATAAGTAAGTGTTATTGCATCACACATTCAAAAGTAAGTAAATTAATCACCGCTTGATTTGACATAATTCAATAATCATAATGATTATACTTTAAAATCAAGAAGTGTAAATCAACACGTACCTACAATAATGCTTGTCAAGATACGAGTGTTTTGATTCTGTATATTACGCTCACAACGAAATCCTGTACTATTGTATTCATAATGAGGAGGGCAAGACTCTGGCGAGCAATAGTTGCTAGGCGTATTCAAACAAAACATGCGACAGTACTGATAATCCCCACAGTTCACATCTATCATTTATGAATTGAATAGAAAAATTATAATCATATTATTCAAACTTAAATAGAAATAGGTTATCTTTAAATTTTAAAATTTAAATTTAAAGATTAGAAAGAGACTTGAATAGAAGTAGGTTATGTTTAAAATTTGTTATCTTTTTTATTTTTAAAGAATTTCAATCATTGAATTTGTAGGATTTATTCACCACTTCAAACTAATAGCTATATACATTTAGAGCTCTATGGATGTTTAAGAGTTCTGTACCAAGAAAAATATGCATAATTATCTTCAAAAGTATATATATATTTTTTGGAGAAATTCACTTATATAGGTGTAAAATTAAATAAATTAGTGTAAAAGTTAAAATTGTTTTACACTCTTTTGTATCTCTTTGTACTGTTAATATTTCGATAATCTAACCATTGAATTTAATATTTTATTCATATAGATCATTCATGTCAATTTGATGTAAATTAATAATTTAACAATTGGATTGTTAAAATATTAATTGTATAGAGAAATACAAAAGGGTGTAAAACAACTTTAATTTTATATTGATGTAAGTGGATTACTCTCTATTTTTTTTTACATATATATATATATATATATATATATCCAAATTTTACATACTTTATAAAAGATGATTTTTATGTTGAATCTTCAACCGATTAGTATATTTTAGACATGATATACCGAACCAATAAAACTAGATTATAACACACTAATGATGTGAGTGAAAAATTTTATATAATAATTTATTTATAAAAAATATTGATATAAAAAAAAGAGTTGGTTAAAATGGTAAAGTTAAGTATTAGCCAGTGGCGTAGCCAGGGGGTTGGCATGGGCCCCGGCCCTCCCTAAAATGTAAAATTGTTTAAAAGATTCTTAGAATTTTTTAAAAATTTTAAATTAATAAAGGTAAAATTGCACTTTAGCCCCCTAAAATTATAAAAATTCAATTTAATCCTTTACAAATTATAAAGATATAGACTATAAAAAATTAAAATTTTATCCAACCCCCCCTAAAAAATTGTTCTGGCTTCGCCCTTGGTATTAGCTACCATGGTGCCTTTGTTCAAATTTTATTGTAATCATTTTTCTAGATTTTACATGAAATATAAAATGAAAAAAATACTCTCACAATAATATTTGTTCTTTTATAAAAGTAATGGCTTTTCATAATTTCTCAACTATGTAAAGATTGAGTTGATGGGTGACATTAGGGGTGTGCAAAATTCGGGTAAAACCAAAAAAATTCGGTTAACTGACCGAATTCGGTTAATCGTTCGGTTAACCGAATTTTTTCGGTCGGGGGTTGGTTAATTATTTTGTAATTTTTCGGTTAACAGTTAATTCGGGTTCAAACCGTTTTAATCGAAATTTTTCATTAACCGAAAAATTAATAAATAAAATTATAATATATAAATAGGCCCACTATTCATCTAAATCCAATCCTAAACCCAATCCAAACCCAAATATCCAACCCAACCCAATTACCTGTAACACCCCAAACTCGCCCATTCACTACTTAATCGAATTTGAAATGCCATCATGAAAACGTTTGAAACAAATTTGAACTTAAGGATAAAACACGAAAATTTTGTTAAGTTTAGAAAACAGTGTTCATTAAAATTCTTAAGTAAGGTGTGGTGTTTATAAAAATATCCGGATTAAAACTTTAGTATATATAGATTTAAATAAAATCGTTTGCAAATAATTCCTCAATTGTCAATCCATAATAAAACACAATAATAAACTTAATGAGAAACACTTAAATGACTTTAAATACTTTTAGGGCCTTATTACAATAATTGAATAATCAAAGTCTTGAAGATATAAATGCTTAATTAATTAAAATATCTTTACGCATGAAAATCGCTTCGCATGGCCACCTTTGTATCCACTCCAACCCGGTCCAAGCTTTACGCATCACCGGAAGGTTTAAAATATTGGGTGAGTCAAACCGACTCAAAGGCATAGTCATTTCACATATCTCCACATATGGGCTTGGCCCATATCCACACATCCATACACATAAATATGCAATTATGAAGCCCATCCCAACCTAGGGTCCATCCATTACACCTACCTTAGCGCACTTCGCCAAGGCCGTGGCTAATCCACCACCGATCACATAATGATCCACATATCTTACCTTGGCGGACTTTGTCGCCAAGGTCGTGGTCGAGCCACCGATCCGTAGGGATCCCACATATCAATCACCACGGTGATGCACACAACTATCAACCGCCGAGATGGGCACTTAGCTAACACCTCCCTTGATGAAGCACATAGCTAACATCAAGCGCTAATGTAGCACGAGGCTAGCATTAGACCACGTACATAATGATGTACACCCTTTCCTTCAATTTTCACATCCCAAGTCCCATGCATATATGTGTATCATGTCAGATTAACAATCAGAGTAAATATTTATCACATGCTCACCACAAATATCACACATATATCATAGGCAAAATAGAGTACTGACCTGATTAATCGATTACCCACTACAGGTATCCACCATCTTAGCCATTATTTCCAGCTAACATACACATCATAATCAGACATACTTAACAACATACAATAACAGGAGAATAGTGCGATAACTACGCACCTGATTAACACAATTGACTAAATCCCAAAACCCACGTCTAACGATTTGCACCTTTGCGATTGTAGAACTCCTTCCTACACCACCTAAGTCAGAATCGGCTAACATTATATACCAAAATGGCCTATGACCGAAAATCAATACTGCCTTACCTTATGGATCTAAATCCCAAAACCGCTCCTTGTAGTCGACAACTACTAGATCCCGAAGAAAACCTTCCAAATTTCGGCCATGGAATTCTAAAGGAGTTAGATTCCTATATTTCGGCTAAAGAGAGATTGAAAATCAAATAATAGTTGATCTTACCTTTTGGATGAAATTGGCAACACCTTACGTCACAACAAAGATTCTTGCTTTGGCGAATTTCACTTTTGGTGCTATGAAGAATTGGCTAGGTTGGATTGTGTTTTGGTTTTGAATAAAAGAGAGAGGAGGCTAGGGAATTGACTAGACAATAGAAAAGAGAAGAGAAGAGAAGAGAACCCTAAGAATTTCGGCAGAGAGAGAAGAGAAGGAAGAAAATTAATGAGTAGCCCTCCTTCCTTCCTTTTATAGACTAAATTATCATCTAAGAATCCTTACTTGGCCACCACTCTTCTATTTGATAGCTTTATCCTTTAATTATCATAAAATAAAAGAGTTTAATCCAACCTTTATCTCATGGGAATAATGATAAATAAATCCTTATTTATCTCTTTAAAAATACTTAAGATAAATCATCATTTATCCCTATTTAGCCAATTTTAAAGAGAATAAAACTCTATTTTAAGAGCCTTGTTGCCGTCCACCTTCAGGCTTCGGAAGCAAAAATAAAACTTCTTTTATTTGCTTCCCATGTGACTCGAACTCGGGCCCAACACCCTTGCATGTGGCGCCATTTCCAGAGGCCCTAAGTGGCATCTTCAGCCACTTTTCCAAGCCTGCTTGTGTGTCAAATTTCACATACTTTTTCTCTTAAGGCCACCTTGCCTTAATTTCCCTTTTAACTTAAAATTTTAAAATTTCCAATGCATCCCCTTTTAATCCTAGAGTTTTAAAACCTTTAAAACATCACCAACCACACTTAAAGCCTATTAACACTTGAGTTATGCTCCAAACGCACAACCCCTAATCTAGGATGTTACATACCCAATCAAAAATTACAAATAATTTAATAAATAAAAAAATTCTAAAACTAAAACTAAAATTATGTAATTTTTTAATTATGTAGTGATTCATTTCGGGTAATTTGGGTAATTCGGTAATTCATTAATTGATTAATTTGGTTAATTTTAACCAAAAATAAAAATATATAATTTTCGTTAATTCGTTAACCACGTAATTAGATCAAAAAATTTCAGTTCGGTTACTTTTTTGAAAAATTTTGGTTTGGTTAACGCTTAAAAATTTTGAAAGGTCGGTTAATTCAGTTAATGTTATTTCGGGTCGGTTAACCGATTGAACACCCTAGGTGACACCAAAAATAATACTAATTTAAGGTACACTCGAAAAATTATGTAATAAGCATATTTATTAAAAGCTTATATAAGAATCAAATGAATCATTGGTTGAAATGATAAAATTAAAATTTATTGTGTCAAAAGTTCAAATTTCACCGTGTTAAATTTATTATGAATTTTATATAAAATGTAAAAAAATGAAAATACCCTTACAATAATATAACTTGTATATAATAACATGTTAATAAGTTTTTCAATTGAGGTATACCTATAAGTAAAGATATACGAAAAAAGTTCCCTAAAATAAGGTTAATTCATACCTTTGCATAACGGCGAATAAACGAGAATATCCTTGTCGCACACACATAAATGATTAGAGCTCATCCTTGACCAGCAATATTTACCCTCGGATGTACAAGAAGTGTTCAAACTATCATTCAACTTGCACTCTCCAGATATTGGTGTGCCCCATTGCAATTGTGTTGGAACATGCGACATATTACTTATATTAAAGGTCAGATCATAGTCATAAGAAATCATGCATGGAAGCAAATCCGCATGATTTTTTCCTCCTATAATCACTAGAATCAAACCTACTACTCATGTTTACGTAGATTGGACTGAGACTCCAAAGAATATTAACAAGACAACCATCAATAGTGGAAGCCTCGTTATTAATCCTACAACATGGTTGCAAACATCCGCCTATAAGGTTATCTGGTTTGTTGCCAAAAACAGTAACCAAATTACTGCAACCTGACGACCAGAAGGTGTTGTCAGAATCTGATCAGTAGTAAAAGCGAGTGCCTGTTAAGTTGAGACTCATCCCATTGTGATGGTTTTTTTGACAGTTAAAGTAAGTTATTGGATGGTTGACCTTGACTGTGCCATACAAAAAATCACTGTCTAATATTTGCAAATCCACGCCATTTATGTTAAAAAAAGGCATTTTTTTGCCCATGGTCGCTTTTGCTGCAAACTACTTTAAACCAGACTTTAGGATCAACTTGATCCTTCATTGTAAAGGGATAGTGAACCGTAACATTCCCACAGGGCTCTACTTTGTAGGTGCGGAAGGTAATAGATCCTAGTCCTGGTCTTCCACATCCTGCGGGTTTAGCAAAAAAGGAATAAATTGCAAAATTTATGAACATCTAATGTATATAGGAAATAAAAGCAATATATATATAAAGAAGGCACTCTTAACTAATTTTTTTAATTAAATTTGTCTGTTATTTGTGACATTAAAATCGAACTTTCCTATTGAATTTGATGTGATACAATATTTCTAATTAAAAAAGATCAATTCCACTTTCATACCTACGTAATACTTTGTTAATTTTATTCTAAAATATTAAATTCTTAATTGAATATGTCTAATTCACCTAATGATTTCAAATCTTTTATGGAACTAATGATTTCATTTTCAAAACGTTTGTTCACTCAAAATAATTAACTTTTAAAAATTGATTTATTTTTTTGAAAAAGTTAATATTTTCTAGTGTTAAAATATTTTCCGTTATTTAGTAGATTTCTTAAAATTATTTCATAAAAGTTATTTTCAATGAAACAAACATACATTTGAGATTTTTTCATTGTTTAATTGAATTTATTTTTATCTAGAATTTTATATTTTACATTGTTTTTGCATATATTAAAATATTATATTAAATTTAGGTTCATTACACCTTCATTTTTTAATTACATGACTACCAAGTGAGTATTTTTTTTATTTAAAATGTGACATCAAATTTAACTTGATTTTCAAATTTAAAAAGTAAAGGGACTAAATTCTTAAAATAAAAGTACAAAGACTAAATTGCAAATCAAGAAGTGTGCATAGACTTATGACATATTTTAACCTTTATACTGCAAAATATTTATTATAATTATTTATTATTAAAATATTAATATTAAATATTTTCTGTAATATGTGAATAATATTATTTAAAATTATTGTTTTTAAAATTTATTATTAAAATAAAATTAAAATATTAAATAATTTATTATTTTAATAAATTATATTTATTATATTAATAATTTATTATATGACAAAATATAAATAATTAAATATGTATGTTTAATAATATTGAAAAATATAATATTTTAATAATTTTAAATAGTTTAAAATAAAAATAAAATTTATTATAATAATAAGCTTGATTTAGTTAATTTTATTAAAAATAAAATTATCTATAGAGAAGCTCTTTTTAGAAAATGACTTATGCTTCCCAAAATAGTAAGTCATTTTACAAGAAAATAAAGACTTATTTTACGTTGATCTATAAGTGATTTTTCATTGACCAAGTTGTTTTACGTAAAACAAATACGGAAAATGCATAAAACATTTTCCGTAATATTTTTATATGTAAACAAATGGACCCTAAATTTAAAACAGAATTATTATAAACAAAATTATGTAAATCATGAAATAAACCAAAACATAATACATAAATATTAAAAATAAAAAATATATTATGTTATAACGAAAAATATATATATACATAACCAACATGAAGCCAACCGCCTTGATCTCTCTAATTAAGTGAACAAATTAGTAAACTACACCTTTTGCCTCTCCCAAAAGAATTAATAATTTATCATAAACACTTTAACCATAGAAAAAAATATAAAATCTACATTTTAACTCCTCTAAAAATAATAATTTAATTTAATTTCATCTCATTTAAGTATTAGTTCAAGTTTTTAATACAGAACTTCCATGTTTTGGCCTTAAAATCTTTTAGGTATAAATTTTGAAAGCCAAAATTAATTAATATACAAAATGAACGATCCTAACAACTTTTTTAGTACTTATTATCCTAAAGACCGATTTTAAACAATTAGCAAAATCTATATATTAATTGAATTAAAAGAAGAAAAATGAAAGCCAACACTACACCAAAACAGACTTTTAGCGGCGTTTTTAGTGGCGTTTTAAAGAAAAACGCCTAAATTTTATACATTAGCGGCGTTTGAATGAAAACGCAGCCAAAAAAAGAGCAATAGTGGCGTTTATTTACAAAACGCCGCTAAAAGTCTGGTCATTAGCGGCGCTTTACCAAAAACGCCGCTAAAAGTCTGGTCATTAGCGGCGCTTTCCCGAAAACGCCGCTAAAAGTCTGGCCTTTAGCGGCGCTTTCAAAACGCCGCTAAAAGTCTAGCCTTTAGGCGCTTTCCCAAAACGCCGCTAAAAGTCTGGTCATTAGCGGCGCTTTCCCAAAAACGCCGCTAAAAGTAATTTTAAAGTTTTTTTTGGATATATATGACTTATTGTTTTTAAATTTATATATTAAATAATTTTTTATATAATTGTAAAAGAGATAACATTAATTTTAATACATTAAAATTATGATTCTAGTTTTAAATTATTTAAGAGAAAATATTTGTTAAAAATGAAAAATATTAAATAATTTCTTATATAATCGTAAAGAGATAGTATTAATTTTAAAATATTGAATATTAATTCTCATGATTATTTAGGGGTTATGGTTTAACATATATAGTTTAAGGTGTAAGGTGTAGGAGTTCTTGTTTTAATGTTTAGGGATTATAGTTTATGATTTGCAGTTTAAGGTTGTCGTAGGGTTTAGAGTTTATGGTTTATGATTTATGGTTTAGAGTTTAGGGTTTAGGGTTTATGGTTTAGGGTTTATGATTTATGGTTTAAGGTTTATGGTTTAGTGTTTAGGGTTTTAGGGTTTATTAGGGTAAGTTTAGTGTTTAATTTTTTGCCTTAGTGTTAAAGGTTTAGCATTTAGTGTTTAGTGTTTAGGTCATAAGGTTTAGGGGTTAATGTTTATAGTTTAGGATTTTAGTTGTTTAGAGTTTATAAAGGTTTATAGTTTAGGGTTTAGATTTTGGGGTTACGTGTTTAAGGTTTTATAGGTTTTGGGGTTTAAGGGTGACTTAGGGTTTGGATGTAAACAAACTAGTGTTGATAAAGGTTCAGGGTTAATGTTTATAGTTTAGGATTTTAGTTGTTTAGAGTTTATAAAGGTTTATAGTTTAGGGTTTAGATTTTAGGGTTACGTGTTTAAGGTTTTATAGGTTTTAGGGGTTTAGGGGCCGACTTAGGGTTTGGATGTAAACAAACTAGTGTTGATAAAGGTTTAGGGGCTAATGTTTATAGTTTAGGATTTTAGTTATTTATAGTTTATAAAGGTTTATATTTTAGGGTTTAGATTTTGGGGTTACGTGTTTAAGGTTTTATAGGTTTTGGGGTTTGAGGGCCACTTAGGGTTTGGACGTAAACAAACTAGTGTTGATAAAGGTTCAGGGGTTAATGTTTATAGTTTAGGATTTTAGTTGTTTAGAGTTTATAAAGGTTTATAGTTTAGGGTTTAGATTTTGGGGTTATGTGTTTAAGGTTTTATAGGTTTTAGGGGTTTAGGGTTACTTAGGGTTTGGACGTAAACAAACTAGTGTTGATAAAGGTTCAGGGGTTCATGTTTATAGTTTAGGATTTTAGTTGTTTAGAGTTTATAAAGGTTTATAGTTTAGGGTTTAGATTTTGGGGTTACGTGTTTAAGGTTTTATAGGTTTTAGGGGTTTAAGGGCCGACTTAGGGTTTGGATGTAAACAAACTAGTGTTGATAAAGGTTTAGGGGTTAATGTTTATAGTTTAGGATTTTAGTTGTTTAGAGTTTATAAAGGTTTATAGTTTAGGGTTTAGATTTTTGAAAACCCATGCAATACTCTTTCATCCTCTTGATCTATTATTATTTATTTAATTTTTATATTGATTAATTAATATAAAATTTATTTGTAATTAATATATATATATATATATGAATATTCAAAGTAAATAATATGAAGAAAATATTTAAAATAAATACTATATGAATTAATATAGATTAAAACTTTAAAATAAAATAATTTAACATGAATTTAAAATAAAATATAACAATAAAAATAGCAAAGATTTTGTATGAAGACAAAACGTACTTAATTCAAACAAAACAAAATTAAAAGACTATTTTATAATAAATAAAATCATTTAAATATGCACAAGGATTAAACTAAAATGCGTAATTTATCGAGGCTAAACCAAGAAATATTTTGAAATCAAAATGCAGCACACAGATAGGATTAGATTGAAATAATGCATAGATTGTATAGTTCAATTTATAAAACAATGAAATGCATAACAAGCTTAATCGAAAAACAATACGACAAAGGAGGACTACACGCAAATATTCCATCATCGCGAAAGCACTCGGTCCTGTGAATGTTGGATCGGGTCGGTAAGTCGCTCGACGACGGCGTCGTTCAAGGCTATTAAACCGAGCCTAAACAAATTCGTTTTCTTAATGGCCACCAACCCTTTCTCTGGTAATCCCTTTGATGAAATTCTAGCCCTTTTCATTTTCCCCTTTCAACCAAGCCCCAAATCGATTTCCTATTGACGATCCACCATTTCAATCGGTGGTCGGAGCCAAAACTTCGGCGTACACCTCCGACGATTGTAAGAGGCTCCTATTTCCTTTGGGCACGCTTTCGACGAAAGAGTCAAAGCCTAGACGATCTTTGCCCAAATCGTATCCTTTTCCTTCCCTTTTTTTATTTTTCACACGTAGGAAAAAAAGAAAGAAATCGATGCTACAAATTGGATTCCAAAGAAAATCAAGGAGAATAAGATTGAAAAAGGAACCTTTTGAATCTCTTTCAGTTTCTCTTGCTCAGTATTCGATGTCGTAATAACAAAGTGCATAAAAATTTATAGGATGGATGGTTCGGTTTTATGCGAATCGAAATATAGTTTTTGTATACATATATTTTTTTTTTTTCTCGCTATTGGAGCCCCTGTTTGCAAATAAATTTTATATTAATTTTTATATTGATTAATTAATATTCATCCTCTTGATCCATTTGCATCTTGAATCACTTTGCTGAGCCCCAACTTATTATTACTATACCTCTAGCATCAACATTAAGCTTTAAAAATCCATGCCATGGCTTTTCCTATTTCTTTGAGCTTCAATAAGTTTAACGGGTTATCAATTATTGGGTTAAAACATGGACTCGCTTGTTGAGTTTGGTTCGTCAATTATTTTCTCTTATTTCTTTGGACGTGGATCGTTGATTAACTGCTCCATGTGAATATAATTTTAGTCTTTGGGTAATACCTCGCTTTTCTAGATAAAATGTAATTTACTGATTGCACATATATAATCAACATTTAGGTATCTTTGCTTAAGCATTCTTAGTTCCTCATAAGAAAGTCTATGTACTTTCTTTGTTGAATTTTATCCTTTTGGCATCTTTGTCTTTTTATTTAAGTATGGTCTAAGGCATTAGTTTTCTTATTTTCTTTGGCCCTACTCTTCCGAATGAGGGATTATGCACTAATCATCAAGCAAATGCTCAGTGCTCTAAGGCGTAGATTTGTTGTTAGATTGTAGAATTTCAAGTCTTTGGACCCATATTCATCCCTCTCCATTCCCATTTCTTATCTTTCTATTGGTTTATTTATTGAACTAGTTATAAATGATATGTGTGCCGAAATTTCTAATATATTCTCTCTAATATTATCTATGTTTATGACATTGTCTTGCATGATAAAGCCTTGCCTTCGCATAAAAATACTTCATAAATCCAAACTAACAAGAAATTACAGTTTGATTGATTCGACCTCTAATGTTGTGCTGGATTGAACTTTTGGTTAGATTAGATACTAGAGGATATTTACTCAATTAAGACTTGCTTGAACATTCTGATTCCATTTTTTACTCGAAATCATTTGAAGAAGCCATGGAATCAATTGAGAAAGCCAAAGCACGTAGAGATACATAAGAAGACTATTGCTCAAACTCTATTCGGTCTCGCTAGTTTGATCAATGGTGCCTTTTCCTCAACTTTGGCGAACAAGAATATTCTTGTATAGTTTCTCACTTCCTCTTTTTTTTGTTGATCTTTTATTTTCCGTTTCTATAGTTATTTTATATTATAGTTCTCGATCTGTGATAGTTATAGTTATTGTATTACAAGGTCTATTTGTCAAACACAGTGAACTTGTGGTTGTATATGTTAAAGCCACAACCATGCCTATGTTCTCTGTTCTAGAGAACAAGCTACTAGCATTTTATTCTTATGGAGATGAATGGTAGAAATAAAATAATTGGAGTTGGGATCGAACTTGAATTGAGCCGATATTTTGCTGCATTTCTTCTTATAGAATTTTGTGAAATCGCATAGCTGACATATTTTTGTAGATTTTGCCAACTAGTTTTATGTGATTGTTTTGTTGGAACTTGACATTTTATCTATTGCTAATATAGTTGATTAATGTTTTAGGTGTTTGTATTATGAAGTAAGTTTGTGTTCGAACCTTGTATACATCATTGCGGAGTCATTATATGAGCGCTTATTAGACTTCACGAAAAAGGCTTAATTTATCAAGGTATATGCGAAAATTCCATTGCTTACTATCATGTTTCACCTTGCGAACTGATATTTAGTACTTTCTGATTTGATCATAATTGTCTATCTTCCTCCTTAGTTTCAATAAAGTTAGTAGACAAGGTTTCTTCTGGACAAGCTTTCTTTTGGACTTCAAGTACAGGTATATGCGTTTATTAGACAAGCTTTTGTTTGGACTTGAAGTATATAGGTCATATATTTAACTTGCTAAATTGTCATCCAAAATTGCGAATTATTATTCTTGTTTATTATTATTGCTGATTATTATTGCTATTTATTATTATTACTGCTTATTATTGTTTATTTATTATTAATTTATGCCTAAACTGCATTTATTATTGTTGCTTATTATTAATAATGTTTGAACAACCTCCAATTTGCTATCTACTCATGCCGCTTAGATTTTTTACAAGTCGCCGTATATTATTTTTTAAAATTTAGGTACAGACGATATAAAAAATAACATTAACAAAATGTAAAAGTAAATTGTTAAAGTATGTTATAATTTTTAACATAAATTCATATTTTAATAAATATTTGCAAGTTAAGAAGATATTAACATATTTTAATACAACCTGTCATTACATATATTATATATTATAGTAAAGAATATGTTTTAATATAGAAAATAATTTTTTTTAAAAGAAGTAAGTTAAAAACTTTGTAAACTTAATAACATCACAAAGAAATTTCAATTATAAAAACCATATAATAACATTTTCCAAATTTTAACTTATTCTCGATTTGAAATTTTAATTTAACTTACATAATTCATAATACATAACTAACATAAATTACATAACTTACATGTACATAACTTACATAACTTACATAGCTTTTATCACATTATTTAACTTACATAATACTTGTATAGAAAAAAAAGAGATTCAAAGTATATAGGCTGGAAACCTGACGGGTTGCCGTATATCTCACTGTTAGATATAACGGATCCTCCCTAGGTGTAACAATGCCACGTATGTTGAATCTTAAAGAATACATAACTTACATAATATATAACTTACATAATACATAACTTACATAATACTTGTATAGAAAAAAAAGAGATTCAAAGTATATAGGTTGAAACTGACGGGTTGCCGTATATCTCACTGTTAGATATAACGGATCCTCCCTAGGTGTAACAATGCCACGTATGTTGAATCTTAAAGAATACATAACTTACATAATATATAACCTACATAATACATAACTTACATAATACTTACATAGTACTCAGTTATATATATGAAATTATCATTACTTACGTAAATTATAAATTAACAATTTAGCCGTGTAATTTATTGTCAACATTAGACTTCAACAACTACGAAATGGATAGGACTTGGATGAATTTGTCAAGGGTAAGCAACGGTTATCGAAATGGAGTAGAAACTTTTCTGAATTTCGCATTTCAAAATGCAAGCCAAGAGAATATGATTCTTTGCCCGTGTGAGAAGTGTTGCAATACCAATTGGCATTACCGTGAAGTTGTCTATGAACATCTAGTTGTTGATGGCTTTGTTTGGGGGTACAAAAAATGGATTTCTCATGGAGAGTGTACATCTAGTGGAGCATCATCATCGATGAATCTAGGTTATCCTCATAGTGCTTACAATCAGAATGTTAGAGATTATAACATGGAAGGCATGTTGCGGGATGCTTTTAATATGCACAGTGATGGTTTCGGGTCATTTCCACCTGACATGGGTGCAACCGATGATTATAGTTTTGGTGGAAATACTTTCACCGAAGGTGGAAGAACTGTACATGATGAACAACCAAATGAAGAAGCGGCAAGGTTCTACACGTTACTTGGTGAAATGAATGAAGAAGCGTATGAGGATCAAAATTTTCCAAACGTCTTTCAGATTCGTCTTTTTCACTTGAAATATTTGAGAGGATGGACCGGAAACTCGTTGACAATGCTGTTAGAGTTTCTGCAAGAAATGTTCCCGTTTGCGAAAATCCCTAAATCGTCCAAAGACATGAAGAAACTAATAAAGGATTTGGGTCTTGGCTACAACAAAATTCATAGTTGTCGAAATGATTGCATGTTGTATTGGGGCGACCGGATAAACCGACAGTGCTGTCATGTCTGCGGTGAATCTCGTTGGATTAAAAGAAATGCAGAGGATGGTAACGATGACGAACAGGATACACATTCAAGTAAGCAGTCGGTTATGATTTTGCGGTATTTCCCGCTAATACCAAGGCTTCAAAGGTTTTCATGTCGTCGAAGACAGTAGAGTCAATGACGTGGCACCATGATGGACGAACCGATGATGGATTGTTAAGGCACCCATGATTCTTTAGCTTGGAAATCATTTGACTCAAAATTTCCAAGCTTTGCATGCGATCCTCGAGTGTTAGGCTTGGGCTAGCATCGATGGATTTAACCCTTACAAACTCATGAGCACAACAGATAGTACTTGGCGGGTGGTGCTTGTTCCTTACAATTTACCTCCATGGGTTTGCATGAAACAGTCATCTTTTATCTTATCTATGATTATACACGGAGAGAAAGGGCCGGGAATGATATTGACATATATTTGCGACCACTTATTAAAGAGTTAAAACAACTATGGGTTGGTGTTGAGGCCCGGGAATGATATTGACATATATTTGCAGCCACTTATTAAAGAGTTAAAACAACTATGGGTTGGTGTTGAGACATACGATGCAATGAGAAAAGAGAATTTTAACTTACGTGCGACTTTGATGTGGACTATTAATGACTTCCGCTTATGCTAATTTATCCGGTTGGAGTACTAGGGGATGTTATGCTTGTCCTTGTTGTCTCTTGTGAACATGTTCGAAATGGTTATATAATGGGAAGAAGTTCTCTTATATGGGGCATCGTCGGTGGTTACCAGAAAATCATAGATTTAGATATCAGAGTGCTCAGTTTGACGGTACTGAAGAGTTCAAAGAAGCTCCATCGCAGACCAGTGGATCCGAAATATTATTCATGTTGAAAGATATAAATTTTATTTATGGGAAGATGAATCAACCGACCAAGTCGAAAAGAAACTGCAGAGAAAGGGATGAATCTGATGATGAATCTGACGAAGAGGATGATCCTAATGAGGCGGAGTTGTGGAAAAAAAGAAGTATTTTTTTTGAGTTGCCTTATTGGGAGCATCAGATATTACGCCATAATCTTGATGTCATGCACATTGAGAAAAATGTCTGCGAGAACATTATTGGGACTATTTTAAATGTCGATGGAAAATCAAAAGACAATCTTCAAAGTCGACTTGATTTAGTTCACATAGGATTTCGGCGTGAGCTTCATCCTTAAGCACTTCTGAATATGAAATATCGGTTACCGCCTGCTATTTATTCAATGTCGAAGACGGAAAAAGAAGTGTTCTGTACGGTGTTGAAGGATATAAAGGTCCCGGATGCATATGCATCAAATATATCTCGATGTGTTAGTCTTAAAGATCGAAGACTATATGGCTTAAAATCGCATGACTATCACATCTTGATGCAAGCCTTCTTGCCGCCAGCTATACGGTGTTGTATGTCAAAAAGGTGACGTCTTGTGTAATTGAACTGTCCAACATAATGAAAGGCATTTGTGGCAAAGTTTTGGACGTTCAAGAACTTGAGACACTACAAGATCGAGCCAGACCGACTTTATGCAATATGGAAGATCTTCCCTTCCTTCTTCACAATTATGGTGCACTTGTTAATTCATCTCCCGCGTGAAGCGATACTTGGTGGACCCGTGTTCTATCGATGGATGTATCCCATTGAAAGGTATTAATTTATTTGTAAATTATTCCTTCATTCACCTAAATGCCTTTAGTTCCAACTTTTGATAATGTTCTATTTCGTGTTTAGGTTCCTCTCCAAATTGAAGTCTTATTGCCGCAATAAACGTTATCCGGAAGGATCAATTGCCGAAGGCTACTTGGCAGAAGAATGTATGACTTTCTGTTCAAGGTATTTGGAAGATGTTGAAACAAGAATGAACAGACCAAGTAGAAATCTCAGGCTCACGAGATCATAACTTGGCGGAACTTATTTATTTCAAAGTTTCGGAGAACCGATCGGCAAAGTCGAAATTGCAGAATTAGACGACAGATCATGGGTCCAAGCACATCGATACGTTCTTTTTCATCACGATTCAATGGAACCATTTCGGAAGTAAGTTCTAGAATTTGATAAATACTCATCAATTATAATTTGTTTATCTTTTAACAAAGTAACCATTTTTTAACATAGTGAGTACAAACAAGTATTGAGAGCTCGTTCACGGTCCCGAAGGTTACATCGACGAGAAATTAATAAGATGTTCACAGAATCATTCCATGAATGGTTAAGCCAAATGGTATGCAATTTAAGTTTTCATTGACAAGTAATAATGTTTTCTCATAACATTTATAATTACTCGATTTACTTTCGATTCAATAGGTTTGGAGTCGGAATGAAGTTAATGACGAAGTTAAATGGCTTTCACAAGGTCTAAACCGAATAGTGAAAAGATATAGTGCATTCCTCATCAACGGATCTGATTTCATACAAGGTATCGCGAGAGGTTGAGGAGAACCCAAAATTGTGGAATTGTTGTTAATTCTTCAATTACGAGTTATTCTAGTGCTAGGGACGAAGAATCTGTCGAGGGAATTTGGAGTATTACGAACTTATTCACGACATCATTGAGTTGGATTATTACGGCAAATGGAAAGTTGTCTTGTTTGAGGTGAATGGGCTGATGTGAATACGGCTCATGGAATTAAAAAAGATCAATATGGTTTTACAATGGTGAATTTCTCTCGATTGATTCACACGGAGAACAAGCGATGAGATGAGCCGTATGTGTTTTCTTCTCAAGTGAAACAAGTTTTTTACTCGGAAGATCCAACTGATGAGGGTTGGTATATTACACTTCGAAATACTCCTACAGACTTGTTCGACATGGGCAGTGGAAGTAGAGATGACATCGTCGAAATATCAGAAACTCTGCCTTTTCCAGAACAAAACTTAAATGAAAATATCCCTAGTACTAGTGCACAATTTCAATGGGTTCGTCAGGATGTGGACGAAGATATTTACTGAATTATGATGTAGTAAGATTTTACTATTTTTTATTTATATGTAATATTATAATTTTAATCATGGTCATTTTATGTAATTTAAATATTTTATATGTACCATTATTGTTGTTATTTGTTACTAATATTTCAACTATTTTATGTGTATTGCGGGAAAATGAGTAGAAGAAGAATGCGAGATTTAAATATTGTACATGATACTATAAATTAGGAGAGGCAATAGTGAACAATGACGATGAGTTGGATCCTCTAATGTGCACGACATAGATGATGAGCTTACAATTACAAAGTAAAATTAAATTATTTTACATGGATGTTGACTTTTTTTATTGATTTATTTTTCAATTTTAATATAACAATAATTTATCATTGGTCACCGAGAATGGTGGGGCGCGTAAAGGTCGCGGACGTTATTTATAAAGGTTTATCTGAATTAAATTTGGCGCCGTGTGAAAGTAAGGAGAAATGCATTATGGCCAGCCTATTGGCCCTGAAGCTCGAGTTCTAGGAGGCTATTTGGGCATTATTGCACGAAATGCAAATATGTTGCCCATCAATTACGAGTCATGGCATCACATGCCTAACGCAAACAAAAATCAAGCTCTAGAGAACATTAAGGTAACAAAACATGAATGTAATTTTAATACTTTGGTTGAAGTTTCATTTATATTTACTTTTAAATTTATGTTTTTTAGGAGAGGTTTAATTTGGAGGTCTCCGATGACTATATAAAAAGACATTGGGAAAAAAATGGAGAGACAACAAAAGCATATTGAAAAAAGAATATTTTAAGAAAGAAATAAGCCTCGAGGATAAACTGCGGAATGTCCCACCGGGAATGTTGAGGCATCAATGGGAAGATGCGGTTAGATTCTGGAACTCAAAGAAAGGAGAGGTATTACCTACTTCTAAACTCTTATAAGTTTTTCAATGTATAGTATTTACTATATACGTAATAATAATATCATTATGTAGGACCGTGAGCGTGTCGGAACAAGCGTGACGAAACAAAATTCACGCATTACCGAGATCGAAAGTTTTGCTTCATAGTGAGGCCGAGGTATTATAATTTATTAATTACATCAAATATTAATGACTTTATACTATTAAATTATATTTGTAATACAACACGTAGGAACTCTCCACCGGTCAAAAAGTTGGACGCGTTCACTTTTTGACATTACGCTGAGGAAGAAGGATGGGTCTCCGATGACACCCAAGTTGGAGAGATTATGGTATATTTACTTAATAAAATTTGATTTATTAAAATGGATTTATAATGTTTACTTATAATAGTTTAATTCTTCGTTAGTAGTTTTAAATTAATAATGTTAAGTTATGATGCATTCCTTCTTATTGTATATTTTGTTTCTAACTTTTGATTAATTTATTAGGAGAAACTAAAGGAGAAGAAGACACTTTATGAAGCGGTACTTGAGTGATAGTTCTGTTCATCTTGAGGATGTCGATAACTGAATTATTACCGATGTTTTGGGTCCCGAAAGGTACATTTGCTTGATCGATAGTTCATTATTCTTGAGTATATTTATAACAAAATTATCACTAATTTTTGGGTGTTGAAAGGTGCAGTCGGGTTCGACTTCAAGGATCCGTGTTACTCAGGCCAATATTTTGGATCCGACTCCCACAATATATGCCTTCCGGAGTCAATCTCGTCTTTGAAGTTCGAGGCTAAAAGACCAGATAGCTCAAATGCAATCTAGCACGTTGAGCAAATTTCTCAACTTAGAGCCGAGGCAACAGCGAGGAGGCCGAGAAAGCGAGAGGAGGCGAGCAAATTTCTCTTAAAGCGAAGCAAGAGCAGGGAGGCAGAGCAAAACAGAAGTATGAAGAACTTCACTCTGACGAGTTAGGATGAAGATGTTACACTTGATCATGACGCCATCTTAGACATTTATGTTCTTATTGTAAGATGATTTTAACATTGTTACATTTAACATTTTATAAGGATATTTTGTACGATATCATATATTTTTATTTATTTTAAAATAACATTTAGAATTAATGTAGTTGGTGCAATTTTTTATGCTACATTTGTTATTTGGGTTGAAATTATATATTATATTTGTTGTCATTGGTTGGTTTTAGTGCGGGGCGTATGATATTGGATAAATTGAATATTTTAAATATGTACAAGTTAAGCGGCGTTTGAGGGCAAAAAGCGCTAAAAGTCAAACCTCAGTAGTGGCGTTTTTGAAATAAGCGCCGCTAAAAGTCATGTTTTAAGCGGCGTTTTAGGAAAAGCGCCGCTAAAATCGCCACCTTTAGCGCGTTTAGAAAAAAGCACCGCTAAAGTTATGTTTTTAGCGGCGTTTTAGAAAAAAGCGCTATAAAGTCATGTTTTAATGGCATTTTAGAAAAAAGCGCGCTTAAAAGTCATACCTTTAGCGTTTTTAGAAAAAGCGCCTAAAAGTCATGTTTTAGCGGCGTTTTGGGAAAAGCGCTAAAGTCATGTTTTTAGCGTTTTAGAAAAAGCGGCTGCTAAAAGTCGCCACCTTTAATGGCGTTTTAGAAAAAAGCACCGCTAAAAGTCATGTTTTAAGCGGCGTTTGAGAGAGGCATTAAAGTTATGTTTTTAGCGTTTTTCTAAAACGCTAAAAGTCATGGTTTCTAGCGGCGTTTTTCACAAAACGCCTAAATTTTGGCGCCACATTTAGCGGCGTTTTTTGTGGCGTTTTCAAAGCGCGAAGCTCTATTAGTGGCGCTTAAAACGCCGCTAAAAGCCTAAAAAACGCGCTAAAAAGTGCATTTTTGTTGTAGTGCAAGCAATTGAAGTGAATGATACGTGGTGACCTCCATCACATTAATAGGTGGAATTCCAATGAGCCGGCGGGAACATCGTGGTTCCAATATTGATGCCACTGGGTAATGGGTAAGCACTACGGAAAGAGTAGCGCTAAAGATGAAAAGCAGATCGCATCTTTTGTCATCACGATACATGGCTCTCATGTTT
>CP106730.1:9975504-10030255 GCA_025506655.1 Gossypium rotundifolium | reverse complement strand
AAAATTCCTTGAAATCACATTCAAATTATATATAAAAAGCATCTATTATATATAAAAAATCCCTTGAAATCACATTCAAATTATAGAGAAGTGTTAAGAAAGTATGTTCTTTCCTTACCTACTGGACTAACAATCATCTATTATATATAAAAAAGACAAAGAATATAACAGTAAAACAAAATAAAAAAGGAGACATTTCAAATTTAATATGATTATGGGATATGCAAGTATAGATTATAATATACTTTTGATTAAAAATAATTATAATATACTATTTCATTGAAAATCATATTAAATTTAATATGATAATCGGATATGCAAGTATACTATAAATCTATACTTTCATATCCCAAAATCATATTAAATTTGAAATGTCTCATTTTTCTATTTTATTTTGCTGTTATATTCTTTTCTTTAATAAAAGATTGTTAAGTTACATCGAAATGGTGTCGATTTAACTGTAGATGTAATCTTTTACTGTTATGGTGTCAATTTAATTGTCGAAATGAGGAGTGAATGCTGTGGTGTTTTTTGTTCAAATCTCCTTAAGATTTCATAAATAATAAATTATAAAACCAAAACCAAAACAAAAGTAATAGCAATATTAAGTTGTTAACCTACAAAACAGACAAGAGCACAAAACCCAATCCAAAATAAACCGAAAAATATAAACCAACCCAAAAACAAAACAAAATTCATAAAGCGGAAACAATTAAACTAAGAACAAAAAACATGAAACACCAAAAGCAGTAGCAGTGCTTGAAGAACAAATCATCATAAACCAGATTTTATGATGAACAAGAAACAAGAAACAAATTAACCAGATTCACCATAAACCAGATTCATAAACCAGATGTCTTCTTGAAGAACAAATCATCATAAACTAATGTTCAAACTAATATCTTCTTGTTGATTTATCATAAACTAATTTTTCGAAAATCATCATCACAAGAAGACATCAAAAAGATTAAAGAACAAAAAACATGAAACACCAAAAGCAGTAGTAGTGCTTGAAGAACAAATCATCATAAACCAGATTTTATGATGAAGAAGAAACAAGAAACAAATTAACCAGATTCATCATATACCAGATGTCTTATTGAAGAACAAATTAACCAGATGTCTTCTTGAAGAATAAACCATCATAAACCAGATTCATAAAGGGTCTTAGTGCTGCTGTAACACTCCTCCTCTAATCAGCAAATTAACTGGCAGCCACTCCTTAGAAAATATCCCACCCTCGAAACTGTTGATGCCAGTTCCCAAAATCAACAGCCTTCCATAAACCATCCCATTTACTATTTTTTTCTTCTCCCCAGACCCTATCTCATCTTCTACTGTCAATCTGGTTCCCTCCTTCTCCATGCCCATAATCCATCATCAGCAACCACCGACACACTTCCACTCAGGTAACTCTCCCTTTCATTTTTTAGGCAATCAATGGCTAAATTATGTGCTAAGATATTAGTACATCTTTTTATTGGGTCAAAATAACAGAGCAACCCAGGAGATATGTTCTTCTTAAGCAGACCAACAAACTTGACAACAACTACAGCATCAGAGGAAAAGTCTACCTCAACTCGCCTGCGATGGTGACCTGGTAGACACCGGACGGTGTGATTGGTGGACGCTGGACGGTTCATGAAGGTGATTGGCAGTGACAATAGAGAGATTTTGGGAGATTTCAAATTAGGGATTTTGAATTTTAATGGATTGGGTCTTACTTAGGGATTTCTTATTTCTGTCGTGTTTTTTAGTTTTAGACTTTTAGTTTTAGGATTTTATTTTATTTATTAATTTTTTTAAATTTTTATGATTGGATTGGGTTGGGTATAAAGGTTTATATATATTAGATTGAGTTTATATTAAATTGGGCCTGGGTGGATAGTGGACTATTTATATATTATAATTATATTTATTAAATTTTTTCGGTTAAATAAAAAAATTGGTTAATCTATCTGTTTTGAATCGAATTAATCGACACTCAAAAACTCAAAAAATTATTAATCGACCCCCGACCAAATTAATTCGATTAATCGACCGGATAATCAAATTTGATCGTTAATCGAATTTTTTGAATTTTATTTGAATTTTGTACACCCTTAATTCTAATATTTGTGAGAAACAACCTGGTTGGTTATAAGTTAGATACGCAATTTATGTTGTGGGGGCTTGTAATATAGTTTGAATGAACCTAATTTGTGTCAGTTTGTTTGATAGAATCATGTCTCTCTAATTTTTAATGTTATTGATAAATTTAATCCTAGATAATTCTTTTTAAGGTTATTTGTTAATAAGTAAATAATTAACATGTTTCATCTTGATTATCTGAAGGTAATAAGAGTTTAATTGCTAGATGCTTCATCAAACTATAACCAATTTATTAAAAGTATTAAGATATATATTTGCATCAATGATAAAACCAATCATTACTGAAATTTTGTATTTGGTTAGACTCTCATCATGTTGATTTATTATATTTTATTCCTGTTTAATGTTTTTGCCATTTGAACTTTAATTTTAATTTTAGTTTCAAAACACCTCTTTTGAATTATGGTTTCTTTTGAATTATGGTTTACTTTATTTTATTGAATGAACATAATTTTTATCAATATTGTTGGATACACCCTGCATTGTACTCATTATATCTACAAAATTTTATATTTTAGTAAAATTTTATGTTTTATTGAATTCTAACCATCATAAATCCTCCTTTATTATTAATAAACGGATTCATTGAGGAAAAAAAAGTAATTTTGAGATTATAAAACATAAATAAGAAAAAGTACATTCCTTAAGATAGTTTGATGACATGTTGTCCCGATTATTACGCACTTTATTAGTCTTGTAGACGATATACTGGCATAGCAAGCAAGTGTTTGGCCCTTGGGACTGTAAGGCCAAACTTCTCACTCATGCTCAAGTCACTAGGCAACATGCCATCAGGTAACTCCCATTCAAAGCAGTGCAATAACTGAGCCAGAACAAGGCGAACATTCGTTAACCCCATTTGCATTCCTGGACATCCTCTACGACCTGATCCAAATGGAATGAGCTGAAAATTATGTCTTCGAATGTCTATGTTGCTATTGACAAATCTTTCAGGAAAAAAATCGTTGGCATTATCAGACCACACATTCGAATCTCGACCAATTGCCCATGCATTTATCAGGATGCGAGACTTCTTTGGAATATGATATTCGTTTATCGTAATATCTTCTAGTGATTCGTGAGGTATTAGGAGTGGTGCCACTGGATGCAACCTTAAGCTTTCTTTCAAAGCCATATCTAAGTAGGTTAATTTTGGTAAATCTGCCTCTTCGACCATTCTAGTTATCCCAACAACACCTTCTAACTCTTTTTGGAGAAGTGTTTTGACTTGTGGGTGCTTTAAAATTTCGGAAAATGCCCACTCAATCGCCACTGTCGATGTGTCAAGTGCACCTGTAATCATGTCGAGTATTATAGCTTTGATATTTGTTCAATCAATGATGTGTAGTTGTGATTCATCATTTGGATTCATAGGTTGATCCAAATGTGAAAGCATCACATCAACGGAATCACGATGTTTTTTCTATCCTTTATGTTTATCTTGTTGATGCTCATAGATTATCTCCTCCAAAAAATTGTCACAACCCTCTCTTATTACCTCAAACTGTGATATCAGATCCTGACTCAAGTGTCCTTGTCATGAAAGTGGTAGTGTTTTCCGCCTCATATGCACTTCTACTTTTTTTGTCAGTTTCAAATTGATTCAAGTAATACTATGAAAGTGCAAATTCTTGTATTATAGTTATGTGAGTAATTCAGTTATCTTTATTTTTTAAAAAAAATAATTGGTTCAAATTTAATATCGTATTTACAATTCTAGAATAAAGTTATGATGTACTTCTAATTTTAAAGCAACTAGAAAGGATAAAAGCAATCATGAAACTGTGTCATGAGAATCTACAAACTAAGGCCTTAATGCCTTTCTTATGAGGGTATTTTTTCTTAACAATGGCTAAATTTCATTTATGATAATTTTACTTTTTTACATATATAATAATAGTAAAATTTTAGTTTTCGTCCCTATATACTTTATTTCTTATATAAATTGTTAACTAAACTTTTATAATGTAAATCATTCCTTATATGACACGCATCTAAACTTTATTTACCATCAAGGTTGAAAAGTGTTTTCAATTCAAATCATGATTTCAAATTAAAAGTAGTGGTAAACGTGTAGCTTTTAAAACCAATTCATGTCTTTAAACTAAGATTTTAAGCTGAGCAAAAAAGCTAAACCTTTTGCTTTTATAAAAGTGTTTTTGGCTGAAATTAATTTCTCATTCTCATTAAAGAAGTCCAACATACCGTCTACTTTACAACACATTCTAAAATATAGATAAATCAAAATAGATTCTTTTTCTTAAAATCTTTTTGACAGAATAGTATATACTATCAAACTTTTATAAATCACTTCTAAAAACAATTTTAGACGATACTTTTCAACCCAAATGCTCAATTAGTCATAGCTCTTTTTTTTTTATATATTATGAGATAATTGTTAAATTTTAATTTTGACCCTCCACTTGTTTTTTAAGATTATATAACAATGGTCAAATGTCAATTTCAGCCCTATATTACACTCAAGTTTGAGATTAATCTCTATATTTTAATTTTTGCAAAATTTGCTAACTCAACTATTAGAATACCATTAATTAGTCTAAATATTTATTCTAATAAAAAAATGTTAATATGAACTTTAAGAATTTTTAACATAGTTAAATATTTTTGTTAAATTTAGGTCCATTGCAATGTCCTTTTTGTTAATGGCTACCAAGTATTTTTTAAAAAATATAATTTTAACAGAAAATTTTGAAATGTTTTAACAATTAGACTTGGATTTTTAAATTAAAAAAACGAGAGAGCCTAAATTTTAAAAAATAAAAATATGATATTTAAATTTCAAATATATAAAAATTAGCTAATTTTTTTTAATCCAATCAAACTAGTTGAAAACTAATAGATAAAGAGTCAGTAATCGGTTACAAATGGTTGTATAATCATATTAGGTTTTCATCATTAATTGATTTGTTACTATTTTTTTTTTTTTGAAATCCACCTATGGTCGCTAATCAATTAAGGAAAAATAAACTTCTCTTAAACTGTATAGAACTTGATCTTCAATTTTAATTTTAATGTGATAATATGCAAGATGAAAATTTTGGAATACATATAGAAGACAGATGAACAGAGATTCCTGAAGATCAAGTGGAGCAAGGAACGGCACATAATCTGCTATATTGAAATGTCCTGATAACCTGAGGCTCTCTTTAATAAGCGGTTTCAAGTCGAATTTATCATCTTTACTTCGGCCTATGATCATTCTATACATGATATTCTCCATCAATTCAACTGCCTTGGCACTAAGATCCACCACTTGGCCACTTGCCGCTGCCTTCTTTATCCGATCCACCAACGACTCCACCTCCCTCCTCCTAATCGGCTCGAACAATTCTAGTTTCAATGAACTAAGAAGTTGCAGGGTGCACCATTTCCTCACTGTGCGCCAGTACGACCCATATGGTGCAAAAACCAAGCCTTTGTTACCGTAGGAGACGTAATCAGAGAATTGGAGTTTAGGCCTACTGGCGAAAACAACGTCGTGGACTTTTAGAAATAGCTCCGCTGCTACAGGTGATGACACCACAATTGTTGGGACATTGCCTAGCCTTATTGACATTATTGACCCATATTTTTGGCTAAGTTGCTAAGGCTTCGGTGTGGGAGCTGGCCTAGCATGTGGAGGTTGCCGATAATTGGTAGGGCCTGGGTCCTGGGGGAAGCTTCTTTCCATTTTTAAACTTCTGTTTTGACCGCGAGGTGATGAAAAAGAAAGATACCAGAGTTGTGAAGAAGGTTAAGAGAAGGGCATATGTTGAGATTGAAGATGCCATTATAGCTCCAGAAAAGAGAATGATGGGACTTGAGAGGAGGGGTTGTAGTAAGATTTATATTGCTATGTTGTGGGGCTTGAGAGGTGGGATTGGTAGCTTTTATATTGCTATTTTATTACCTAATTGGGGATGTCCTTATAAATTAAATATTAAAATTTAAATTTATTTTTAATTCTGTTAGTTATAAAATTTAAAAATTATTAAAAATCATACATAAAATTAAAAAGGTTATAAAATTTTAAAATTATAAATATTTTATTAAAATAACAATACCGACCCAATAAAAGACTAGGGGTCAATTTTTTTTTAAAAATCTTATAACTATTAGATTTTAAAGGGTAAGTATTTTTATTTTAATAAAATTTATAATTTATTAAGTTTTGTTTATAGTTTTATGATTTTTAAAATAATTTAGGTAAACTACCTAGTTGGTCACCCAATTTTTAGGGTGTTTTCATTTTAGTCACCCAAACATTAAATCTATAATGATATTAACTGTACACTTCACATCATATTTACACTATCATTTCAGGTCACTAATTTATCCAATTTTCAGTAGATGAACTAAAATGGAACCTAAAATATAGTACAGGAGTTTTGCGGTAATTTTATCAGCTATCCTCTAACGTCCACAAATAAAAAAAAATTATTAGGTAAATCATTCTTATTATGTAAAAACATTTTTACATATCACTAAAACTTTTGCGAGCTCACTCACCTTCTATTTTGGCTGATTATTATTATTATTTCTCTTCCAGCGATTCTTCCTGCAACTTTCATTTCTCATATTTCGAATGATGATGCAAACATTTAAGCTTATATATTTTTTTCTTCATCTCTTCAAAGCCTCGACTTTTTTTTTTTCTTGTCAAATCCTAGATTTTTCACATTTAACCATAAAGGTTTTCATATTTTCTCTAATTTCTAGATTTTTAAAATGTAATTAATTTTTCTACTACAACTCCTTTTCTTCGGATCCCTACATTTTTATTATTATTTTAAATAATTTATCGAAATAAATTGCAATAATTATTTTAATTTAAAATGCCACATGGCATATTTTTATTGGGCACTTATATTTTGTTTAATTACCTTTGAAAATTGGACCAAAATCTAGGAATAAAAGTGACAAAATAAATACACTTTAAGAGTGAAATAGTGAATTAAACCTAATTTAAATATAAAAAAATAAAAGAATAAAATAATAATACTTGATATGTAACAAAAAAAAAAAGGATAACGAAAGATTCATTTTATAATTATAATTCTAAAATCAATCTAATTTGTTAATCAAATAAAAATATATTTTATATATATTATCAATTTTATAATAATTTATAGAAAATGAATATTTTTAGTATTTTTCATATTTGTTTTATTATCCATGTTCAAAGTATATGATCACCACTTCCATGATGTCGTTTTCAAGATTCAAACATACGTCCTCCCCTTGAAATCATCATTGACTATCTTATGAACAATTTCATCACAACTGAGTCAAAGTTGGCTTATAATGGTTTATGGTTCATTTTCATATATAGAGTTGGCTAATATTGGTTATGAGTATAATTATATACTAATGTCATTTGTGAATGTGGAATCTTGCATGAATTGGTGTGGAAAGGTTGATGCTCTAAGCATGATAAATAATGGCATGAGGATGACATGTTATTGACTTGGTTGTGGTTGTTTAGTTGCTCTTATATGCTTGAATTTGTGCCATGTGATGTTGTGTTGATGGGTGCAAGTGAGGGTGGCAAAATGACTTGGTAAATAGCCTAGGTTTTGTCCACATGGGTAGACACACGGGCATGTGTCTAGGCTGTGTGTGACACAGTCTGCCCCACGGGCATGTGTTCTGGCTGTGTGTCCCCTGCACCTTAATTTTGAGAAACAGAGTGTCTAGAATTGAGCAAACGGGTTGGGACACGAGCGTATGTATCAGCCGTGTGTGCTACACTGCGTAAAACACAAGTGCGTTGCATGGCCGTGTGGAACAAGTCAAAGAGCACCCTAATTGGAACACGGTCTGAAGCATGGGCGTGTCCCTTGGATCACACAGGCGTGTGAGCTCTACATCTAGCAAAAATTTTTTAAGTTTTATAAAAATTCCTTAAGTTCTCGGTTTAGTCCCGAATCGCTTTCAAAGCATGTTTTGGGCCTCGTAGGCTCGTAATAGGGACTTTATGATTGAATATGAATGGTTTTAATTTGGACTCAAATTTTATAACTCAGAATTGTGTGATTGCTTGTGATGTGAGTCTGGTAATGCCTCGTACCCTGTTTCGGTGACGAATAAGGATAAGGGGTGTTACATTTAGTGAGATCAGAGCTATGGTTTAGTCGATTCTCGGACAAACGTAGCGTATGTGAGTCTAGCTATACATGTCATATTACTACCTGTGATAGTGTGATATCTCCCGACTTTGATGAAATTGTTTTGTTGAGGCAGAGATGCTTTCCAACCGAGCTATTTTTGAAAACGCTGAAAGTGATACTAAGATATGTGTTTGTGATGAGTCGAAACTTGGAAAGGTATGAATAAGAGTTCATGATATGTATGTGATGGTGTACAAAATGAAATAACCATAAGTTGATAAATATGGATAAAATGTCATTGTTCCAGTTGAACATTGTATTTAGATGGATTATGGTGATTTTATGAAACAGATAAAATGTTTTAAATATTGTAAAAAAGATTAAGCTTGGAAGGGTAATCCTAAATGTCGTAACCATCCTTTTTGGAAAACAAAACGGGGTTCGACTTTGGTTTTAAAACGAAAAAAGACAGGGAGTCGCCACCAATCCTTTTTTGTTAAGGTGTGATCGGGTCACCTCGTAAAGCGGTTGTTTTAATAAACGCTTGATTTATCAAAACAACGATTTTGGTCTACGAAATCCAGAAAACGAGTTCGGGAGTCGGTTACGCACGAGGAAGGGTTAGCACCCTCGATACGCCCAAAATTGGTACCAAAATGATTAATTAGTGTCTTAATGTCGGAAATTTGAAAAGATTTTAAAATAAGGATCCTTTAAAAAATGTTTGGATAATTTGAATGAAATTTGAGATTACTTCGTTCGAGAGGATACAAACATCACATCCAAAGACGTTAGGACATGATATTTTAAACCTTCGTAATCAAAGTTGTCTCGTGATTTGCAAAATTTTTAGAAGGATGTTTAGTTATTTAGTCAAACGAAATCGAAACCAAAGACGTTAGGGCACTATTCCTCGAACTTCTAAATACAAAACATTACCTTGTTTTAAAACCTTTAGATGAAATAGGATAATTTTACGAATATATTTTGTTTAATAATATATTATTAAACTAAGAAATTAAATATAGATATAAATATAGTAATAATAGTGAAAGGAATACTAATAGCCATAATGATAATAATAGTAATAGTAGTTATAATAAAATAATAAAAAATAATAATAGTAAAAGTAATAATAGTAATAGTATAAGAACAAAATAAAAAATAATAGTAATAATAATGTAGAAAACTATTAATGAAAATAAATAACATTTAAAAGGAAAAAATGATTTAAAAGATATAATATTAAATATTAATTAAAAAAAGAATAATTAGAAAACTCAATAAACGAATAATTAAAAGAAAATAATTAATGGACTGTTTTGGAAATAGAATAAAAGTTAGGGGGCCAGAATTACAATAAATCAAGAAAAGGCGAATAAGGACCATAACGTAATGCGCGTGAATGCTCAAGGGCTAAAAGTGAAAATGTTCCCAACCCCAAAAAAAAAGACTCGGTAGCGAATTTGAATTAGAATGGCAGCAAAACTTTAGGGAAATAATGAAAAGAAAGAATAGGATTAACTTAAAGGTAGCGCAAATGGGAGGGATGGTGTGCAAATTTCCCATTTAAGTTGAAAAGACGCACATCTAGCTTTCAAAATCTTCAATGCGCAGCTTTCACTCCTTTTAATGACACCACTTTAAATAATAATAATAACCTTTATTATACTTATATATATATATATATATATATATATATATAAAGCTTATAAGTTCCTTTTTTTAAACAAAAACAGAGAACCTCCATCTTTTCTTCTTTTCTTTTGTTAGGGTTTTTGAACCTATTCTTGTCTGTCGTGAGTTTGATCGGGATTGACCGCGCTACCACCGTGGCTAGTGGTGGCGTTGCAGAGAGGGCCTTTCTAACCCTCGTTTTGGAACCTATTCAGAGATTAAGCTTCCCTAACTTTGAGAGGTCGAAAGAAAAATGGACTCTAGCCCACATTTTAGGCCCGATTCCGGTGAGGAGGGAGACCTTCGACGATTTAGGCGGCGGTTGATCAGTAGACCTCTTTCCTTTCTTTTTTATTATTTCGCTTTTTAAAAATTTGAAAGTAATAAAATAAAAATAAAAAATAAAAAATAAAAAATAGAGAGAAGACAACAGTAATAAGAGTAAAGTCGAAAGAAAATAAACGAAATCAACCTTCTATTCTTGTTTTTGATTCTTGATAGTTCGTATTTTCCCCCCTTTTTTTTATTCCCAAAAATCCGCTACAATTGGTTCAGCATGGCCTTTTATAGCCTTTTACAATTATTTCTGTCATTTCCTTTGCATATTTCTCTGCTCTGTTGCCTCTGTTTCTTTGCGTGTTGGTTTCTTTTTGCAGGGTATGGGCGAGGCGCGCGAAGGGCGGTGGAGCAGGTTGCTAGTGGATGGCGGTAGATGGGACAGAAGTCAGGTTCGGTGGCAGTAGAGGCTGATTAGAGCAAGTGGCTGCACCTAGGGTTAGGATTAGGAATTTTTGTTTTTTTTGTTAAGGGTATTGGGCTAATTGGGCTAGAATTGAGTTTATTTTGGGTTTATTTTATTTTTTGGGTTTAACGGGTTTTTAGTTTTGGTTTGGGTAGTTGGGCTTATTTGCCCCGGGCAAAATTGGGCTATGACAGCTGCCCCTCTTTGCTCATTGTCATGTAATGAGAATAGAGCAAAGACATAAGAAAGGCCAATTTTGCTTGGTCTCGCTGGGCTTTAACTTCTTTGGTGCTCTTTTCTTCAGGTAGCCTCATTTCGGTCCACCGCATCTTGTCGTTTCAATCCACTCCACCGTTACTTCAGCGAGATAGGACCTATAGCTTCAATTTGCTCCTGCTGCAACTTTGAGGGGATGAGATTTGCTCCACTATGATCTCAGGGAGAAGAGATTTGTATCTTCAACCTTTTCCACTACTGGTCAGGAAGATAGGACGATCATGTTCCACTACTGTTTAGGGCAACATGATCTATAAATTTTTTTTGACCTATTCCATTACTGGTCGTGAAAATAGAATAGTGGTTTAAAAATCGTGTCCCCTACTGGTTAGGGAGCCGAGATTTGCTTTCGATCTTGCCCCACTATTGGTCAGGGCGACAGGAATTATAATTTTTGACCTATTCCACTGCTGGTTAGGGACCTAGGACGGGGGCCTAAATCATGTTCCCTACTGGTTAGGGAGCCAAGATTTGCCTTCGATCTTGCCCCACTATTGGTCAGGGCGACAATATCTACAATTTTTTGACCTATTCCACTGCTGGTCAAGGATATAGGACGGTCTTCAACCTATTCCACTGCTGGTCAGGGACATAGGACGGTGGCCTAAATCATGTTCCCTACTAGTTAGGGAGCCAAGATTTGCCTTCGATCTTGCCCCACTCTTGGTCGTATGACAAGATCTACAATTTTGATCTATTCCACTCTTGGTCAAGGACATGGGGCGGTGGCCTAAATCGTGTTCCCCATCTGCTTTGGGAGACAGATTTGCCTTCGATCTTGCCCCACTCTTGGGTTAGGGTGATAAGATCTACAATTTTGACCTATTCCACCGCTGGTCACAGCAATAGGATGGTGGCCTAAATCATGTTCCCTACTGGTTAGGGAGCCAAGATTTGCCTTCGATCTTGCCCCACTACTGGTCAGGGTGACAAGATCTACAATTTTTGACCTATTCCACTGCTGGTCAGTGGCAATAGGGCAATCTTCAACCTATTCCACTACTAGCTAGTGGCAATAGGATAATCTTCAACTTATTCCACTGCTGGTCCGTGGCAATAAGAAAATCTTCCACCTATTCCACTGCTGGTCAGTGGCAATAGGGTAATCTTCAACTTATTCCACTGCTGGTCAGTGGCAATAAGACAATCTTCCACCTATTCCACTGTTGGTCAGTGGCAATAGGGCAATCTTCAACCTATTCCACTGCTAGTCAGTGGCAATAAGACGGTCTTCAACTTATTCCACTGCTGGTCAGTGGCAATAAGAAAATCTTCCACCTATTCCACTGCTGGTCGATGGCAATAGAGTAATCTTCAACTTATTCCACTGCTGGTCAGTGGCAATAAGACAATCTTTAGCCTATTCGACTGCTGGTCAGTGGCAATAGTATGGTTTTCAACCTATTCCACTGCTGGTCAGTGGCGATAGGATGATGGCCTCACCAGTGTTGCTACACCGTCCTCTGGGGACATATCCTGTAGACTTGATTTTATATGCTTGTGTTTATGCCAAATGATGTGGATGCTATGGTCGGAATGACTCAAATGCTCCTGACTACGTGTGATATGGATGACACTTACATGAATGCAGGATGTCATGAGAATGATGATTTTTCATAATAATTAAGATGCAATGACCGTAATAAATCGAATGCTCCTAACTAAATGATATTATGGAGGACATTTGCATGAATGTGGGATGTCATGAGAATGATCTCTTTTACAAGCTTAGGTAGTAATTGCTCGTTAAACTCGTCAAGGCCACTAAGATGACGCAATATCTCGTCTGAAATCTATGATGAGAATCTGGAAAATAGTCATAATTTTAGACTCCTCTTCCTCGAACGCTTTCTAACCCCTAAGTGCGGTGGTTCTTGAACAATGATCTGTTTTTAGGTTCCTCTATTGTTTAGAAGTTTCGAGTAATAGGCGGGACTCCTTTTATGGAAGCATTATGGGTCCATAGGTCATTATTTCAATTGCAAACAGCTTAAAGATTTAAAATAACAATGGAATTTATGAAGAATGGAATTGGATTAAATCAACAAAAGTAAACATTATTGGAGTACAAAAAATGGGTAAAAAGAAAAGTAGGTGCCCCAGATATTGCAGCCTGAGCTTCACCACCGAATCCTTTCGAAGATCATTTTGAGCTGAATAGACGTTGGGAGATCTGCAGTGCTTTGTAGATGTTCTGAGGTGTAACATTCCTCCTTTCTGTTAATTCTGAGAGAATAAAATCGTCACATACTCTTCCTCTTGTCAGAATTTGACCCGCCCTTGTCGGGTTTTCGACTCAAAACCCCTTTGGTCTCAAAGTGCCCTTTTCGAGTTTTCGCTTTAGCCTCTCCACTTTTTTTTCTTTTTTTCTTTTTTTTTTTAGGTCTTAAAGCGCCCTTTGTGGGTTTTCACTTTAGCTTTCCCTTCTTCAAGCATAATACTTCTTAACTGAATCTGAATTTATGGGATTGGATAAATTTTTCCCATCCATCTCGGCCAAAATTAGTGCCCCTCTAGACAAAACCTTTTTCACCACATAAGGTCCTTCCCAATTTGGCATCCATTTCCCTCTGAAATCCTTTTGTATGGGGAGGATATTTTTCAAAACTAAGTCTCCCTCGTGGAATTCTCTTGGACGCACTTTTTTGTTGTATACTCGCATCATTCGCTTTTGGTATATCTGACCATGACGGATAGCTTTCAGTCTCTTTTCTTCGATCAGATTCAACTGATCATATCAAACTTGGATCCATTCTACTTCATCCAATTTTAGTTCAGACAATACTCGAAAGGACGGAATTTCAACTTCAATGGGTAAAATCGCCTCCATTCCATGAGAAAGGAGTTGCTCCGGTGGAGGTTCTGACTGACATTCGATAGGCGAAAAGGGTAAATAGTAACTTCTCGTGCCAGTCTTTGTAAGTCTCAGTCATCTTCCCTACTATCCTCTTGATGTTCTTATTAGCTACTTCTACTGCACCGTTCATCTTTGGGTGATATGGTGATGAATTGTGATGTCTGATCTTGAATTGCCTACAGACTTCTGCGATCATACTGTTGTTCAAGTTTAACGCATTATCAGATATGATCCTCTCAGGCATTCCATATTAACATATGATTTCCTTTTTTAAGAACTTGCTGACTGCTGATTTTGTCACATTAGCATATGAAGTGGCCTCCACCCATTTAGTAAAGTAATCAATTACCACGAAGATGAACCGATGTCTATTGGAAGCTTTTGGAGAGATTGGTCCAATGACGTCCATGCCCCACATAGACAAAGGCTATGGGGAGGTCATAACATGTAAAGGTGAGGGTGATACATGAATCTTGTCCCCATAAATTTGGCACTTATGACATTTCTTAGCATAATCAATGCAATCTTTCCATGGTAGACCAATAATACCCGAATCTCATGATTTGTCTAGCCATTGCGAACCCATTGGCATGTGTTCCTCAGACACCCTCATGGACTTCTTCTAGGATCTGCTTAGCCTCGGCGCCATCCACACATCTCAATAGCACTTGATCCTTTCTTCTTTTGTATAGGATCTCTCCGTCTAAGACATAGTCCTAAGCTAGTCTTCTCAACGTCCTTTTGTCATTTTAGGTTGCTTGATCGGGGTATTTATGATCTTTCACATATTGTAGTATATCGTGATACCACGGGTGATCATTTTGCTCCTCTTCTTCCACGCTGTAGCAATGGGCTCGGGCCTCATAAATGCTCATTTGTATAGGCCTCATATCCTCCTTGTTGTTTGCTCATACCATAGAAGCCAATGTGGCTAGAGCATCGACCATCCGATTTTAAATCTCTTGGTAGATAACTGAAAGTGATGTCATCAAACTTTTTGATCAGTTCTTGGACCAATCTTTTGTATTCGACCAACTTAGGATCTCTCGTCTCTCATTCTCCTTTAAGTTGATAAATCACTAGTACAAAGTCTCCGTATACTTCCAGCACATTAATCTTGCATTCTATAGCGGCACGGATACCCATGATGCAAGATTCATAGTCTGCCATATTATTTGTACAATCAAAATCCAGCCTACAAGTGAATGGGTAATGATCTCCGTCTGGGGACACAAGCACCACCCCAATTCCATTGTCTATAGCATTCGATGCCCCGTCGAAGTTCAGTTTCCAAGGACAACTTTTCGGGGTACCTTCTTCAGTGGTTGCTATGTACATTAGGTCTTCATTAGGGAAATCGAAGTCTAAAGGCTTGTAATCTGCCAGAGCTCTACTGGCCAGAAAATTCGCTATTGCACTTTCTTTTATCGCCTTTTGGTTTACATAAACTATGTCAAACTCAGAAAGTAAAATTTTCCATCGAGCCATCCGTCCATTCAAAGTAGTTGACTCCATTAGGTATTTCAGTGGGTCTAACTTCGAGATGAGCCAGGTCGTATGATACAACATGTACTGCCTCAATCTCTGGGTTGTCCAGATCAAGGCACAACATAGTTTCTCAATTGGTGAGTACCTTGTTTCACACTCAGTGAACTTTTTATTAAGGTAGTATATTGCCTTTTCTTTCTTTCTTAACTCATCGTGTTGGCCGAGCAAACATCCCATTGAATTATCAAGTACCATCAAATAGAGGATCAAAGGCTTATCTGAATTAGGCGGCATCAATACTGGAGGATTGGACAGGTATTGCTTTACTTTGTCGAAGGTCTTCTAACATTCCTCGTCCCACACACCTGGATTGTGTTTTTTAAGGAGACGAAATATGGGGTCACAGTTCTCAGTCAGCTATGAAATGAACCGAGCAATGTAATTTAATCTTCCTAAGAAACCTCGAACTTCTTTTTGCGTGCGAGGCGGAGGCAATTCTTGTATAGCCTTGACTTTGTCTGGGTCAACCTCAATCCCCTTTTCGCTGACTATAAATCCTAGCAGTTTCCCTGACCTGGCTCCAAAGGTACACTTTGCCGGGTTAAACTTTAGCTGAAATTTCCTCAACCTCAAAAATAATTTCCTTAAGACTTGGACATGCTCCTTTTCAGTTCGAGACTTGGCGATCATATCGTCGACATAAACCTCAATTTTTTTGTGCATCATGCCATGGAATAGGGTTACCATGGCTCTCTGATATGTTGCTCACGCATTCTTCAGCCCAAATGGCATTACCTTATAGCAAAAGGCTCCCCACATGGTTATGAACATGGTTTTATCCATGTCTTGAGAAGCATCTTTATCCGGTTGTATCTCGAGAAGCCATCCATGAATGAGAACAATAAATAACCACCAGTATTATCCACTAAGGTGTCGATATGAGGTAACAAAAATTATCTTTCGGCTAGCCTTGTTTAGATCCACAGAGTCTACACACATTCGTACTTTCCCATCTTTCTTAGAGGCGGGACGATATTGGCTACCCATTCCGAGTACTTAACCACTTGCAAGAAACTCCGTCAAATTGCTTCTCGACCTCCTCTTTTATTTTCAAGAAACGTCGGCCTCATCCTCCAAAGTTTACGTTGGGTGGCTTGTATTCTTCTTTTATGGGCAAACGGTGTACCACGATATCGATTTAACTTCGGGCATGTCTTGATATGACCATACGAAGACATCCTTGAATTCTTGGAGTAACTCGATAAGGTCTCGCCTTATCTCTATGGTGATACCGGCTCCAATCTTCACTTCTTTCTTTTCTTGTCCATCTCATAGGTTCACTATTTCCACTGACTCTTTGTGAGGTACGATTTGTTTCTCCTCTTGTTCTACCATCCTTAACGATTCGGAGATAAGTCACATCCTTGGTCATCTCCAAAATCCTAAAAATCTTCCGCACCCATATCTTGCTCAAAAGGACATTCTGAGTCATTGGTAGCGTTACTCAAATCATTGATATTTGGGGACCTGTTATGGAGATGAATAAAGGCTCATAGAACCACAGAATCTAGGCATGCTTATTGGTATCATAAATGAAGAATAGAAATGTTTAGAAGAATATCTAAAGAAAAAATAATGATGATGAATGAAATGAACATAGAAGAAAATTTGCTCAAAAGATGGCGGAGATGTATTTCATTGAAAATAACGATGCCTTATACAAAATCATGCTTCACAAAAGGGACTCTTATTGCTTCTAGACTTAAAGCAACAAGTATGTTCCGATTATTACTCTGAATGAGTTCTAAAAGCTACAGGAATCTCCTCCATGGTCGATTGTTTAGAACGTTTGCACTGCTCATAAGGCGGATGCCATTCCGACTTTTTTCCTCAATTTTCCCTTCAGATATAGCATTGACATGCACGATTTCTTCATTTTATGTTCCTCGTCCCGGATGGATAACCCCTCCTGATATAAAAGTTTCATGAATATGAGGAATTATCATCGGTTCCCATTTAATCTCATCTCCACCCAAACGCGTTTTTCTTCTTTCTTGCTTCTTTTCTAACTCTTTCTTCTTTTGCTTTGCGTTCGGCTTGAATCTTAAGCCAAAGAGGTCTCTTTTTTCTTTCAATCTCGGGACTTCGATTCCTCCTTGGAGATACTTCCTAGTCCCTTTCCGGGTACGGCTCTATTTTTTACCATTAATTGTAAACCCATTTTTGTGGTTTTGGATAATTGAGGTACTGGGATCTTGTTTCCCTCGATGACGAATGTTGCGTTGATGAATTCCAAAGAGTGGAAGGAACATTCAGTCACTTCGTCATTTGCTTTTAAATATGGTGCACTGTTGGTTACGGTTGCGATGATGTCTTCTTCAGCATTTATTGTTACCAAACGGCCTTCTACGTGACTAATTTTAATTTTGGTGCAAGGATGAGGGATCGCTCCGTGAGTGTATCCAAGGTCTCCCCAACAAGCAGCTTATCTGACTGACCGATATCCATTACTATGAAATCCACTTCATATGTACCTAGGCCAATTAAAAGAGGTACTTCGATCCTCCCCATGACTTTCCTTTCAGTTCCATCAAATGCCTTTACTACATTGTAGCAGGCCTTCATGTGAGAGCTATCAATGGGTAACCGATTCAACGTCGATAATGGCAGGACATTGAGCACCGATCCGTTATCAACTAGTACCCTTAGTAGTGTGTATCCTTTGCACCGTGTAGTAATGTGGAGGGCCTTGATGTAACCCATACCTCCCGGCAGAATCTCGTCATCATTAAAGAAAATGAAGTTATCAGCACTTATATTGCTAATTAGACGATCCAACTTGTTAACGGTGATATCATTAGCAACATAAGTTTCATTCAATACTTTCATCAGTGCGTTGCGGTGCGTTTCTGAGCTTAATAGCAAGTCAAGCACGATATATCTGAGTATTGTTTATGCAACCGCTCCCGACGATCAGATTCACTATTTTTTAAAAACTTCAAGAATTCCCTAGCCTCGTCTTCCTTCACTGGCTCATTTATAGGAGCTTCCTGTTTGGTCGCACTTTCTCTTTTTTGTTCGCCGACCAAGGTTTTCTCTTTTGCAAGCTCGATCCGTGGGTTTGCCATGTCGTAACGCCTCCCGCTACGAGTATAGGAGCCTACTTCTTGGTTTCCCTTTGCAGTGTTGGACAAGTCTCCTTTCCTAGGAATCATCACATTGCAGTTGTAGTTCCAAGGAACCTTTTTGTTATCTTCATATGAAAAGGCCGCAGGTCTTCGGATCACAATCTTCGGAGGCTCTAGTTTCCTTTAAATGCTGAGACGAGTCCCTATTTCGTGAATCATCGTTACGATTAGAGTTACGAGGAACCTCTTTGTTGTCTTCATACGAAAAGACCACCGATTTACGAATCACAATTTTTGGGGTTGTCTTTATCCTGGCTCCATCGTTCTTTGGCCGCGAGATGATGACCAAAGGATAGCTAATTTTCGAGGCTTTTATTGCTGATTCATCTTCCAACGCGCAAATGCTTCTTTCTTTTCGGCCTTCATTAATTTCAAAAAACTCCAACTCTTTATTGTCCATCAACCTTTATACCAGAATTCTGAACTCAATACAGTCCTGGATTTCGTGCCCCTCCATGTTATGAAACTCACAGCCTTTTCTTGTTCCTTCATGCTTTCCTACCAGACTTGATACAGCTAATCTTCTCTTCATCATTTCTTTCCGAACTCGTTTCGTCGGCGTCCTTACTTCGTCAACATCCCTTTTAACTCTCCTTCCCATGTTCTCACCTATCATATTGACCTTATGATTAAGTAGCGGGTGCCCCGTGCTGGGGGTATCGTCTACTTCTATAATGCCCATCTGGATGAGTCTTTTTACCAATTTTTTGAAAGCAAGATAGTGCTCTATTGAATGCCCCACAATCCCTGCGTGGTACTCGCACTGTGCGTTCGCGTCATACCACTTAGGGTATAGGGGTTGCAGGGGTTTTAGGTAATGTGGGGAAACAATATGTGCATCGAATAAGTTTTGGTACATTTCCTTGTACGTGACTGGGATTGGCGTGAATTGGATTTTCTCCATGTTCTGCTTTGTACTGGATTCTTGCCTAGAGAAGCCCTGATGATCAACGATTACGACCCTAGGCTGATTTATAGTAATAGGCTTCAGATAACCTTTACTTAGGTTATTTACATTGTTCTCTCTTTTCTTTGGGATTGTCTTTCTGGCACTTTCTCCCACTTCTATCTTGCCACATCTGATTGTATTTTCTATCATCTCCCCCGACATCACGATGTCTGAAAAGCTTTTAGTGGCGCTTCCCATCATATGATTGATGAAAGGAGCTTTCAACGTATTAATAAAGAGCATGGTTGTCTCCTTTTCCAAAAGCGGTGGCTGAACTTGTATTGCTACCTCTCTCCATCGCTGGGCATACTGTCTAAAACTTTCGGCTGGCTTTTTCTCCATATTTTGGAGCGTGATTCTATTAGGAGCAATATCAGCCACATGGCCATAATATTTCATGAAGGCCTGTGCCAGGTCCTTCCACGTCTTGATTTGGGCACGACCAAGCTGGTTATACCATTTGACCGCAGTCCTGGCCAAACTATCTTAAAAACAGTGAATCAGCAACTGGTCATTATTAAGGTGCCCCGCCATCCGCCTGCAGAACATTATGTGTGCGCCTCGGGACAGCTAGTCCCGTTATATTTCTCAAACTCTGGTGTTTTAAACTTTGGCGGAAGGACTAAGTCCGGGACCAGACTTAAGTCTTTAGCGTCCATCCCGTAACGTTGGTCAGCCGTTTCTATTTCTTTAAACTTTTCTTCTAGCCACTTGCAACGGTTCTCAAGTTGCCTTGACAAATCTATTTTTGCCTTGTCCATTTCTACCAGTTCATTAAAATCGGGGACCACAGGGTTAGTCAAACTTTCCTCTGGGTTAGTACCCGAACCATTTGGGTGGTGGGCCGGTATCGCGGTACCAACCTGATATTGTGGTCTAGTAGTAATAGGCACCCTTTGGGGATGCACATCCGGTGGCGCTTGGGTATTAGGTGGGGTAAAACCCGGATGGTAAACAGGGTCGTCATTATCGTTTCCTAAACTAGTAGTAACGCCCTTTTCTTTCTCACGTTCATTGGCCAACAACTGCGCCAACTGATTCATCATGTTATTCTGAGATTCTTGCATCCGTTCTATCATGTCCTATTGTATCTTGATTAATCGTTCTTGCATACGCTCTGTATTTCCTTTGCATTTGCTCTAATCTTTCCATTCTTTGATCCATGATTTTTGTTTTACCTCGTGTATTGTAGCGATGTTCGAGTAATCCATAATTTAAGGTTCCTTTGTGAGATTTAATGCACATGATGCAATGTAATGCTAATGCATGAAATGTATGCAAAAAGGCACTAATTCGATTCAATTTCCATTAGAATAACTTTTCTAGAAAACAAGTTTCTTCACATAAAATGGATTACATATAAGGCCTCGCCTAATACTTAAGGCCTTGACTTCCTTAAGAAGCCTAGCTAACTCTTGACCTTGCTCGACTTGATTCAGAAAATAAACTTAGTACATCACTTCGATCGCTAAGGTTTGTAAGTGATCCGCCACCTCTAGCACTTGAGCCACGACTTCCCCATAATGTAATCCCGGTCTCTGACTTGGTTCTGAGAGTGATGAAGTTGTTGCTTCCAACGCTCCTCATTGACTTCAAGAAGCTCCACTTGTAGCTCACAACCATGTAAAGTAGATTCTAGCTTTTCGATTCTTGCTTTCATTTCTTCAATTTTACTCAGACTAGCCTTTAATTAGACTACAGAGTTACGGCTACGATACTGATACAATGATCTTTCCAATTCTGTCACCCGAGCCTTTAATTCCTCTTTCTCATTCTAACTTTCTACCAAACTTCTTTTCAGAGTAACTTCTTGAACTTGAGTATCTCGGAGTTCCCTTTCCCATTGACTAGCTCTATGTTTTTCCTCTCTAATTTCTTGACGCCATTGCTCTGACGTTTTTCCTAATCCAGCAATTTTCATTGACCTTCGCAGCTTCTTATAGTCCGCTTTCAAACCGTCCAAATCTTTCTCAAATTTTATTTTTCCTTTTTCAACTTCTCTCGCTTCCGACTTCCAATGTCAACATCCAATCCTAGCTGCATTTTCTCTTCCTCTAATTGTTCTATCCTTTTCCCTAATTCCACATTCTTTTTTTCAAAATCTTGTTTGATGATTTTGAGCTCCGATGGGATTACCTGCAAGTGCTCTTCCACTGATCGGGTGTTTTCTTGGCTTGATGTGGGGATGTTGTCGTTGATTCTCTGACTCCACCATCGATCATATTCGGGGGTTGTCATCGGGTTAGTGGCAAACCTTTTCATTCTGTGAGTCCGATTCCAAGCACTTGATATTTCACAAACTCTCTTCTTACAATTATCTCCTTTATATTCAAACTTCGCCTTGAATTAGACCTTGTGTTGCGGTATAAAGCTGTCTCGTCTGACTTGTCTCAACACGAGGAGAGGAGCATATCAATGAGCTCCCATATTCGATAGAAGAACCCGGTCAAAATCTCCACATCGATATAAGATCTCATCAGGAATCATTAAAGGATCTTTCCATTCTACATCTTCTTCTTGCAGGTTTTCCAGAATCATCATCCATTTTTCTTCTATAAGATCGTCTCGCCTTGGCGTGGCTGCTAATTCTTTTAGCGGGGAATAGTCCTCAGAGAAGATTCGACACGATGCTTTTTTCGCTTTCCAAAAATGACTGTTGAACCATGCTAGTAAGAGTTGTGCACAACCGGTGAATCTTCCTTCGCCCGCTCTTCGGCACGTGCTTAGGGACCTGAAAGTTTCGGCCAAAATTACAGGAACGGGTGTGACTCTTCTATCCAATCTGTCGAATAAGTTTGAGGCCGCCTCGTCTACATGCCCTAGAGCTTTAGGGAAAATAATCAGTCCATAAATGCTCAAGGAAAAAATGTCAACCCTTTTCTTCACGTCAGGATGCGCTATGATCAAATCCCTTAAATTTCTCTAAGGGATGCACTTACAATCTCCCTTTTGTTTTATCCGAGTTGTAACCCATTGCTCGCTCATCCTTGTAATATTCATCAGCTTTTTTAAGAATGTGGGGACATTAACAGGTCTTGCATAAACTTTGTCAGTTTGAATTTTGGGCAACGGAGTAAAGTCGTATTCTTCTATAGTAGGTACCGTGTCCGCTTTCCCAAAAGTAAAACAACTATAAGAAAGATTCCAAAATTGGGCTATAGCTCGAATAAGTCTTGGTCAACCTTGATGTCGGCGATAAGGCGATCACCGTAATGACAAGAGAATAGTTGCTTGATCTCGTCGTCCCATTGACTCCAAATCTCTTTCATCTCTTGAAGATTATTTTGGGTTACACCGACGTGTGAAGTCCCATAATTCGACATGTGCCCTTCAGAAGACTATCACCCTTTTCTTGTTGCAATTTGTCTCGGCCCATATTCGGACGACCGCATTGTCCTCCACTTTATCAAGAAACCCCCTTTCCATGACAAGCTATCTATTTAGCAATTGAATGTGAATCAACACCTTTTTTGATGAATATGCCATGCAAAAATAAAAATGAAGCAAATCAGTATTTCATACACAATAGGCAAAGAATAAAAATACCTAATCTAGTAACCATTAGGGTTTGGCATGGCTCTACCTAGGGTGGGTTCTTAGGGCTTACTATATGAGGTTCGCCTCTAAAGAGGGTACCGAACCAGTGATTCTCGATCCTCACCCATTATAGGCTCATATGGACCGAGTTTAGTTAGGGAATACATTTCCCTATGGTGCACGGAGATGAAAATCTCACGAAGACATAGGTACGGATGTATCCCAAAGATCCACTATCCTACACGGAGGTGAAAACCTCACGAAGGTAGCTTCTCACTCCCACTTAAAGGTGCGACCACAACGGTCATGCAATGTAATGCCAAATTAAAACAACATGCAATAAAAGGATCGTAATTCTCAAATCTAACTTTCAAATTTCCGACAAAAGAGAAAATAATGAATTTATGGCTTGGCTTTCTAAATCATTCCCCAGTGGAGTCGCCAAGTATCAGTAACCATCCTTTTTGGAAAACAAAACGGGGTTCGACTTTGGTTTTTAAAATGAAAAAAGACAGGGAGTCGCCACCAATCCTTTTTTGTTAAGGTGTGATCGGGTCACCTCGTAAAACGGTTGTTTTTAATAAACAGTTTGATTTATCAAAACAACGATTTTGGTTTACGAAATCCAGAAAATGAGTTCGGGAGTCGATTACGCGATTTAGGAAGGTTAGCACCCTCGATCGCCCAAAATTGGTGCCAAAATGATTAATTAGTGTCTTAATGTCGAAATTTGAAAAGATTTTAAAATAAAGATCCTTTAAAAATGTTTGGATAATTTGAAATGGAATTTGAGATTACTTAGTTCGAGAGGATACAAACATCACATCCAAAGACGTTAGGACATGATATTTTAAACCTTCGTAATCAAAGTTGTCTCGTGATTTGCAAAATTTTTAGAAGGATGTTTAGTTATTTAGTCAAACGAGAAATCGAAACCCGACGTTAGGGCACTATTCTCGAACTTCTAAATACAAAACATTGCCTTGTTTTAAAACCTTTAGATGAAATAGGATAATTTTACAGAATATATTTTGTTTAATAATATAATATTAAACTAAGAAATTAAATATAGATATAAATATAGTAATAATAGTGAAAGGAATACTAATAGCCATAATGATAATGATAGTAATAATAGTTATAATAAAAATAATAAAAAATAATAATAGTAAAAGTAATAATAGTAATATTATAAGAACAAAATAAAAAATAATAGTAATAATAATGTAGAAAACTATTAATGAAAATAAATAACATTTAAAAGGAAAAATGATTTAAAAGATATAATATTAAATATTAATTAAAAAAGAATAATTAGAAAACTCAATAAACTAATAATTAAAAGAAAATAATTAATGGACTGTTTTGGAAATAGAATAAAAGTTAGGGGCGAATTACAATAAATCAAGAAAAGGCGAATAAGGACCATAACGTAATGCGTGAATGCTCAAGGGCTAAAAGTGAAAATGTTCCCAACCCCAAAAAACAAAGACTCAAAGGTAGCGGACCGAATTAGAATGGCACATAAACTTTAGGAAATAATGAAAGAAATGAATAGGATTAACTTAAAGGTAGCGCAAATGGGAGAGACGGCCGTGCAAATTTCCCATTTAAGTTGAAAAGACGCACATCTAACTTTCAAAATCTTCAATGCGTAGGCTTTCACTCCTTTTAATGATACCACTTTAAATAATAATAATAACCTTTATTATACTTATATATATATATATATTTAAAGCTTATAAGTTCCTTTTTTTAAACAAAAACAGAGAACCCTCCATCTTTTCTTCTTTTCTTTTGTTAGGGTTTTTTGAACCTATTCTTGTGCCGTCGTGAGTTTGATCGGGGATTGACTGCGCTACCGCCGTGGCTAGTGGCCTAAGATTGCGAGAGGGCCTTTCTAACCCCTGCTTTGGAACCTATTCGAGATTAAGCGTCCCTAACTCGAGAGGTCGAAGAAAAAGGTCTCTAGCCCACATTTCAGGCCCGATTTCGACGAGGGGGGAGACTGAACACCCCACACCCTACCACGAGCCTGGTCGGATCTGTATGTTCCTTGATGTAAACCGTTTAAAATTCTTTTGAATACTTTGAAAACGTGTGTTTGAAGATAGTTTGTTTGTGCGTTGGGCTCGAGTTGAAAACAAGTTTATTTTTATATTGAAAATCCATTTATTTGGTGACAAAATATTTAAAGTTTATTTTAAATTAAATTGACTTAATCTTTAAATAGCATAAATTAAGTAACATAGTAATTAAAACAACAATAAAATCATCACTATGGCCTTATTACATAAAACAAAACCCAAAATAAAATTGTAGAGTACTTAAATAAAATAAAATGTCCAAATTAAATAAAACTTTAAGTTGAGCATGGCCACCACAAGTTCTGCCGTCCGGTCCATCACTTGCTCATCACCAAACATGTTCCCTAACGGGTGAGTCAACAGACTCAATGTGTAACCAACACTAAAATTTAATGATTTAGGCATACCATACATATCATGTTCACATAATAATTCAAGATAATGATGCAATCCCGAACCCAAACCTAGATGCCATCCGCTACACATCCCCGTACCAACCTGCACACCGTGGGGACTACTAAGTCAACCCTCCATCCGTTACACACCATCGAAGGCAGTCGCTGCAGTCGACGTGCTCATCGCCCATATAAAATTCGTGGCATAGCCACAGATTAAATAGTTGTGTCATGAGACACCACATTCAGATAATGTAACCGAAGTTACCACATTCAGATAATGTGAGACCGAAGTCACCACATTCACTTCCCCTTTCTCATATAACCCGAATGCCCCATATTATTCATATCATGCATATCATACTTAAATTCACATTCATATCACTTTTCACATGTTAAAATATAACATATTTCGTAATCCTAGTAGGAGTAGGAAACGTACCTGAGTACTTTGTACCATAACATGGTACCTTAGCCATATTCACATTCTTATAAACATGCATATATTTATTATAGCCATGAATCTTATTAAAAGTAATGTAGGGTACATACCTGATTTGCTTAACAATTTCACTTGAAATCCGAAATTTGATCTCTTGCCTTAGATCTTTAACTCCTACATTCGCCCATATTAAAGGTTTAATGAGAAAACTCATTCGACACAAAACCAAATCCTAGTAGGATTTGTGCACTAAACTTACCTTAATGCCGATTTGCTTATTACTCAAATCCCGAAAACTTTGCTTTTCTCCTCCTTGTATTCGACCAAATATTGGATCTCTACATAAGTTAGTTTCGGCTCTTTAATATGTAAGAAATAGATCTTAGTATCAATACAGGCCTTGGCTGAATGCTATAGTACTTACCTTGTGGATCTTAAATCCCAAAACTCACCGAATAACTAGGGAACACGCGGCTTATGGTGCACCTTCGGGAAACGAATTTCTCCTTCCTGATATTCGGCCAAGCACTAGATCTTTACATAGGTTAGTTTTTCAGCTTTCAAAATAAATCCAATCACTTAAAATAGGTCTTGGCCGAATGTCTTAAACACATACCTTGTGATTTCAAATCCCGAAACTTTCCTCCTTGTAGTCGACAGTCACAGAATCCCGAAGCTTTCCTTTAAAGTTTCGGCCAACATGTATATGGCATTAGAATCTGAACTTTTAGTTTACAGAAGGAAGAAAATAATAGCAATTGATATAATCGCAATTGATCCTTACCCTTACTTGAAGAAGTCGACAATCTCCCTTCTGACACCACTTCAAAGTTTCGGCTATAGCCTAAGTGAACACTTAACAGATGTCGCTTTTGATGAATTGAATTAAAGAAGAAGAAATCGGCTAATGGTGGTATCTTGAATTTTCGGCTTTGACTAACAAAAGAAGGAGAACAAATGAAGAAGAGAAATTTGCTAGAGAATTTGGCGAAGAAAAGAGAGAATGAAGGATAGCTACCCTTTTCCCTTGTTGCGAAATTAATCTACATAGAGACCCTCATTCGGCCAACTCTTCCTATTTGATAAATTTTATCTCTTTAATTATCATCTAAAATAAAAGATACCTAGCCGGAATTACTAAACTCAAAGTCCCTTACTTGGCCATCACTTCTCCCTCATTCTCCTAATTAAAGAATAATTCTTTATTTATCATCTGTTATCCTTAAATAAAATAAAAGGGATAAAACTCCTAAAATTTAGCCATGTGCCATCCATCTCTCTGCTCCTAGAAGCAAAAATAAAATTTCTTTTATTTGCTTCCAAAGTGACTCGATCCCTGGCCCAAATACACAAGCTTGTGGCGTCACTTGCTGGGCTTTTAGTGGTGCCTTCAAGCCACTTTGACAAGCCTGTTTGTGTGTCAAATTCCTCCTATTAATTTTCTTAAGGCCACCTTGCCTTAATTTCCTCTTTTTAAACTTAACACTTCCATACATTTAGGGTTTCCAAATGTTCACTTTCCTCTTTTAACTTAAGTTTCCAAAATGTTCACTTTCCTCTTTTAACTTAACATTTCCAAGTTTCCAAAATGTTCACTTTCCTCTTTTGAAACTTAACATTTCTAAATCATTTCTTACATTTCCAAGTTTCCAAAATGTTCATAATACATTCATAACACATAAGACATGCTATTTCGTATAATCAAAAGAAATGCATAGGCCCATTTTCAGGGTGTTACAAGACCTTCGACGACAAGGCGGTGAGCCGATTCAGGTAGACCCTCTTTCCTTTCTTTTTTATTAGTTCGCTTTTTTTTAAAAATTTGAAAGTAATAAAAATAAAAAATTAAAAATAAAAAATAAAAAAATAGATAGAAGACAACAGTAATAAAAGTAAAGTCGAAAGAAAATAAATGAAATCAACCTTCTATTCTTGTTTTTGATTCTTGATAGTTCGTATTTTCCCTTTTTTTTTATTCCCAAAAATCCCCTACAATTGGTTCAGCATGGCCTTTTATAGCCTTTTACAATTATTTCTGTCATTTCCTTTACATATTTCTCTGCTCTGTTGCCTCTGTTTCTTTGCGTGTCGATTTCTTTTTGCAGGGTATGGGCGAGGCGCGCGAAGGGCGGTGGAGCAGGTTGCTAGTGGATGGCGGTGGATGGAATAGAAGTCGTTCGGTTGGCGAGAGGTGATTAGAAAGTGACGCACCTAGGGTTAGGATTAGGAATTTTGTTTTTTCTCATAAGGTATTGGGCTAATTGGGCTAGAATTGAGTTTATTTTGGGTTTATTTTATTTTTGGGTTTAATGGGTTTTAGTTTTGGTTTGGGTAGTTGGGCTTATTTGCCTGGGCAAAATTGAGCTCGACACTAAATTAAGCCCTCTCGAGCATAAGTTATGAAATGGATTTAACCTAGACGGGTAATCTAGAGTAAGCCCTTTAGAGCATATGCTACTGAAAGGATTTAGCCTGGACTGGCAACCCTGTTATATCATATGTGGCTCGAGAGTGTGCTCTATAAATATGTGCCAAAATGGCACTTTTGAATATGAATTGATGGATTGTTAACATGCATACCTTGAGTATACTACCCGAGTTTCCATCGAAATTACAATAGTTCAATGGGAATTATTCTTGAAATATGGAAAGGCAAAGTGAAATGAAAGTTTATGTTGTGATAAGCTTGTCCATGTTTGTTTGCATTCATATGATATTAGGTGCCTAACTTGTTCGATTAAGTGAATGCGGTAAGTAAACTTACTCAAAATTTATGGAATGTATGTTTAAGTACACTTGTTTAAATTAAAGTTATCTGAAAGTTCGTGTGACATAAATTGTAACAGCCCAGTTTAGACCCTAGTCAGAATAGTGGTTTCGGGACCACAAATTTGAGGTCGAAAAAATATTTTTTATATTATTTTTTTTGTGTTTATAATATGTGATGCAGCATATGTGAATTTTAGTGTGAAAATTTTATTGATTGTGTGCTTAATTTGCAAAAATGACTTAATCACATAAAATACAAAAGTTTTGTGCTGATTGGTAAAGTTCTTATTTAGCATGGCTTATTAAATGAAAAGTCCTTAAGTTGATATTAGACCATTGATAGATAGGATGGGCAAAAATGGGCTTATATTAGTGGATTTTAAATGTTATGCATTAAGGGTAAAATGGTAAAATGTTAATTAAGTTAATATAATTAAAACAAAACAAATTAGATGGCCATTATCTCATCTTTCATCCACCGAAAATACAAATAAAATAAAAAGAAAAAGGCTAGCTAGGTTTCGGCTATGCTCAAGCAAAATTGAGGTATGTTTTTGACTCGATTTTTGATGATTTCTACGTTTTTGTGATGGTTTCTTTGTGTTCTAGCTAGCCCATGCTTTAATTTTAGAATTTGATGGTGATTTTAACATATGCCATTGATGAATGCTTGAGCTTTATGATAGTTAATGATGAAATATGAAAGATAGGTGAAAGATTAACATATTTTGTCTTTGAATTTTTAGTGAAATTGAGTAATTTAGGCTTAATTGTGAAAATAAGAAATTAAAGGATTAAAATGTGAAATAAATGAAATGTGTGGGCTTGTATAGAGATAAGGAGAATTTGGCTAGGCATGGGTGAAATGAAATTATGTGTATTTGATGATTTTATGAAATAGGGACTAAAGTGTCAAAATGTGAAAATGTGAGAGCTATTTTGTAAAATGCCCTAAATATGTGTGTTTGGACTAAATTGAATGAATTAGTAATTGAATGAGCTAAATTTGAATACGTATAGATCAAGAAAAGATGGATTTGGATTGAGATCGAGGCAAAGATAAAGTGCTCAATTAATCAACCATTTTGTTACTTTGACGTCCAAGGTAAGTTCGGGTATAATACAAATTGTTAAATTTATATCTATGTGATGTGAAATGAATGAATGTATAGTTATTGAATTAGAAATGTTATATGTGAAATTGAGAAATGTGGCACTATGTGTGTGTGATAAGAATCGGGAAAGAAGTGATTAGCACTGTGTGTGCAAAGTAATAGAAGCTTTGACTTTATTGATTGGCACTGTGTGTGTGATACCGAGATAAATCAGGTTTAATGTATAGGCACTAAGTGTGCGATTGAATCGAAGAGATGATGAGAATTGATTGAAATGTGGCATCGAGCATTGAGTAGCAAGAATAATTGTAACTAAGTGTTCGCTAAGGTATGTACAGAACCTATGTGATCGATGATTTTGGAAATGGATGAATGAATGGTTATGTGAGTATTGATTATGGATGAGATTGTGTATTTTGTTAAATAACCTATGTGATTGTTTATTTTGTAATTTGATTTTGAATCATTGAGTTAAATGTATTATATTACAAACTTACTAAGCTTTAGAGCTTACTATGTGAAGTGTTTCTCTATTTTACAGTGTCAAAAAAGCTAGCGCGGATCTGGGGATCGTCAGCAACTCAATCACACTATCGGCTATCTATTTTGGTACTTTTGAAAGATGTGTATATTTGAATATGGCATGTATAGGCTAGTAGATATGGCATGTTTTAAAGTGTATAGGCCTTGCCATGTGAATTGGCTTGTTAGTTTGATGATTAGTATATGTTTTGAATGGGTGAAAAGAATTGTGAATGTATGTGAAAACTCTATGTGAGTGATCTTTATTGCGTAAGTTAACAAGGTGAAAATGGTATGTTTCATAGTAGATTTGATTAAGAATGAAGGTTGAATATATTATAAGTTTTGGGATGTGAAATTTGGTATTTTTTTATGAACTTATTTGAGATGAAATTGATTATGAAAATAGATGATGTAGCTGATGGTTAATTAATGCATATATTGATAGGTTTTGGTTTCCAATTGAGGTATAAATGCATGTGATTTGAGGCTTGTAAGTGATCCTTAGTGTGGGTGGCAAGTTTGGCCTTGAAAATGGCCTAAAATTGCCCTTACGATTAAGTTACATGGGCGTGTGGCTTGACCGTGTCTTCAGGTTGGTAATTGATGCAAGTCAGACTCGACCACGGGCTAGACACACGGGCATGTGATTAACCGTGTGAAACAAGTCGATGCGACCACGAGGTTAGACACAGCAGCGTGTGGTGACCGAGTGGTGCAAGTCAATGTCGACCACGAGTGAGGTACACAGGCGTGTCTCGGTAGTGTGGACAAGTCGATGTTATGCCTGTTTTGCCACGGCATGGATCTGAGGGCATGTCCGATGTGACCTCTGTAACTTAGAAAATTATTTGAATTTGAAATTTTTGTATGTGTTTGGTTTAGTCTCGAACCCTTTCTAACACGTGTTTAAGGTCTCATTGACCTATTTAAGGGACTATATGATTGTTAATTGCTTTGTTTGATTGTGAAATGATATTAAATGTTATGAGATGATCAGTAATTCCTCGTAACCCTATTCTGGCAACGATTATGGGTTAAGGGTGTTACATTTTATTGGTATCAGAGCTACGGTTTAGTCCATTCTCGGACTAACATAGCGCGTATGAGTCTAGCTATACATGCCATATATATAATTGCGATAGTGTGATGAATCTTGACAGTTAAAAATGTGTTTTTATATAGCAAATGGATCCTGATCGAGCAGTTGTTGATGATGTTGAGAGCAATGCGCCTGCTCTAGCTCGCTAGCCACATCTAGGCCGAATGTTAGTAGCCACGAGGGAGAGGCTAAGCAAGCCTTCTTCCAAATGATGAGTGAGTGGTTTTTGGAGTTCGTTCAAACGAATCCTGTTGCTCAAAAACCTCCACCCCCACCAGTACCTGTAATGCCACAAGTGACAGATTCAATCTGATTGAGTAAGCCTCTTGTGGATAAGATCCGAAAGTATAGGTCAAAGATTTTAGGGCCACAGCTGATGATCATACCGAGAGAGCTGAGTTTTGGCTCAAGAATACAATCTGAGTGTTTGATGAGATGTCATTAACTCTTGAAGAATGCATAAAATGTATTGTTTCCTTATTAAGAGGTATGACATATAATTGGTGGAAGACATTGATATCCAGTGGTTCCGAGAGAGAGAATCACCTGGGATTTCTTTCAAGTTGAATTTTGAAAGAAGTATATCAGTCAATGATTCATAGATCAGAAATGTAAAGAATTCCTTGAGCTAAAACAAGGCCGTATATCTGTTACGGAGTATGAATGGGAGTTTGTGAGATTAAGTCAGTATGCACGGGAATGTGTTTCGACCGAAGCTATTATTTGTAAATATTTCATTAAAGGGCTGAATAAAGACATTAAATTGCTAGTTGGAATACTTGACTTGAATGAATTTGTTGTGTTAGTTGAAAGAGCCTGTAAAGCTGAGGAGCTTAACAAAGAAAAGAAGAAAGCAGATTCTGAGGCTAGAGATAAAAGAAGAAGATCAATGAGTAAGTCGTATCAATCTCCATCAAAGATATCCAAAGATGCAAGTAATTGCTCAAATGTTTTGTTTGGACATTCGGGTAGAGATTGTGGGAAACAAAGTGTTGGTCCAAGAACTCAAATTCCAATCGAATCAAGTGTTGGAAGTGTCAAAAGCAACAAGCCTGGGTGTAGACAGTGTGCAAGACGAAACATTGGAGAATACTGGGGCAAGTACAATAATAGAACTTGTTATAAGTATGGATCATGAGAACATTTCATTCAAGATTGCCCAGAGTTAACTGAGAAAGACAATGTTTAGAGTGCGAGACCGAGTAATACAATGGCTAGGGGTAGACCACCCAAAAACACCAGAAATGTAAGTGGAAGTCAAAGAGGGACTACCGATACAGGTGTGAGGTCCGAGGCGAGAGCACCTGCCTGAGCCTATGCTATTCGTGCTCGTGAAGAAGCGTCATCTCTAGACATCATTAATGGTACTTTCACTCTATTTGATACTCATGTGATTGCATTGATAGATCTAGGATCTACTCACTCATATGTATGAGTGAAACTAGTATCAAGTAAGACTCTACCTGTTGAGTCTACTGAATTCGTGATTAGAGTATCGAACCCCTTAGGTCAGTGTGTTTTGGTTGATAAAGTATGCAAGAACTGTCCGTTGATGTTTGAGATATTTATTTTTCGGCTAATTTGATGCTGCTACCATTCAATGAATTTGATATAATTCTGGGTATGGATTGGCTCACTTTGCATAATGCTATTATGAATTGTAAAGGAAAGAGTATTGATTTGAGAAGTCAGAATAGTGAGATGGTTTGAATTGAATCTAGTGATTTAAATGGGTTACCATTTGTGGTATCATCAATAAAAGCTTTGAATTATGTGAAAAAGGGTTGTGAAGCCTATCTTGCGTATGTGATAGATACGGAAGTGACTGAAAAGAAAGTTGAATCTGTACCTGTAGTATGTGAGTTTCCAGATGTGTTTCCTGAAGAATTACCGGGATTACCTCCATACGAGAAGTTGAGTTTGGTTTGATTTTGTGCCGGGGACGACTCCAATCTCTATAACTCCATATAGAATGGAACCAACATAATTGAAAGAGTTGAAGTCTCAGTTGTAAGAGTTGACAGATAGAGGATTTGCACGTCCGAGTTTCTCAACCTTGGGTGCTCGTGTATTATTTGTGAAAAAGAAAGATGGTACTATGAGGATGTGTATTGATTACCGACAGTTGAATAAAGTGATGATAAAGAATAAGTATCCTTTGCCACATATTGATGATTTGTTTGATCAACTGAAAGGAGCTACAGTGTTTTCTAAGATAGATTTGAGATCGGGCTACTATTAGTTGAGAGTTAAAGAATTAGATGTACCGAAGACTACTTTTAGAACGAGGTACGGGTATTATGAATTCTTAGTTATGTGTTTTGGACTAATGAATGCTCCTACAATATTTATGGATTTGATGAATCGGATATTCAGACCGTATTTGGATCAATTTGTCGTGGTGTTTATTAATGACATTCTGATTTAATCCTGTGATGAGATGCAACATGACGAGCATTTGAGAATTGTGTTACAAGCTCTACGTGAAAAGCAATTGTATGCAAAATTCAGAAAATGTGAGTTTTGGCTATGTGAGGTTAGTTTTTTGGGGCATATTGTATCAACTGCAGGAATGAGTTGATCCAAGATCTCAACTATTTTAGAATGGAAGCCTCCGAGAAATATGTCTAAAGTTCGTAGTTTTCTGGGACTAGCGGGATATTATAGGCGATTTGTGAAAGGCTTCTCGATGATTGCGACTCCATTAACGAAATTGTTATAGAAAGATGTTAAATTTGAGTGGTCAGAAAGGTGCCAGCAGAGTTTTGAGTAGTTGAAAGCATTGTTGACAGAGGCGCTAGTGTTAGTTCAACCTGAATCGGATAAAGAGTATATCGTTTACAGTGATGCCTCGTTGAATGGTTTGGGCTGTGTGCTGATGCAAGAGGGTAAAGTTATAGCTTATGCTTTAAGACAGTTAAAGCCACATGAAAAGAATTACCAGATGCATGATCTTGAATTAGCCGCGATTGTATTTGCATTGAAGATTTGGCATCACTACCTATTTGGTGAGAAATGTCATATTTATACTAATCACAAAAGCTTGAAGTACTCAATGACTCATAAAGAATTGGATTTGAGACAGCGGATATGGTCAGAATTACTAAAAGACTATGAATTAGTAATTGATTATCATCTGGGCAAAGCTAATGTTGTTGCTGATGCTTTGAGTCGAAAGTCTTTATATGCTTTGCGAGCTATGAGTACTCAGATAGATCTATATGATGATGGTTCAGTTTTGGCTGAGTTGAAAGTGGCCAATGTTTTTACGTCAGATTTGTGTTGCACAGAAAAGCGGTGATGAGATGATGGCTAAATGATATCAGTGTGGATTGAATGCCGATTCAGAATTTTGAGTTGATAGTGATGATTGTTTGAGATTTTGAGATCGGATATGTATTCCAAGAAATTCAAAATTAATTCAGTTAATTTTGAATAAAGCTCACAATAGTCATTTGGCTATTCATCTGGGGAGTACAAAAATGTATAATGATCTGAAACAGTTTTATTGGTGGCATGGTATGAAATGGGATCTTTCAGTTTGTTTCGAGATGTTTAGTATGTCAGCAAGTTAAAGCTGAACATCAGGTTCCATCTAGTTTATTACAACCTATTATGATTCCTGAATAGAAATGGGAGAGAATCACGATGGACTTTGTGTCGGGATTTCCTTTATCTCTGGGAAAGAAAGATACAATATGGGTAATAGTTGACAGATTGACGAAATCAACCCATTTTGTTACGGTGAAAATAGATTATTCACTTAATAAATTAGCTGAATTGTATATTGCTGGGATTGTAAGATTGAATGGGGTGCCATTATCTATTGTGTCTGACAGAGATCCGAGATTTTCCTCGCGATTTTGGAAGAAGTTACAAGAGGCTTTAGGTACAAAGTTGCATTTTAGTACTCTTTTCATCCACAAACGGATGGTCAATCTGAACAAATCATCCAAATTCTTTAAGATATGTTGATATGCTGCATTCTTGAGTTTGAAAGTACGTAGGAAAAACATTTGCCATTGATTGAATTCGCATACAATAATAGTTTTCAATCTAGCATTAATATGGCATCGTATGAGGCTCTTTACTATTAAAATGCGAAACTCCATTGTTTGGACCGAAATGAGTGAGAATAAGATTCACGGGGTTAATTTAATAAAAGAGACTGAGCAAAAAGTGAAAGTGATCCGTGATAGTTTGAAAGCAGCGTCAGATCGTCAGATTGTCAGAAGTCTTATACAGACTTGAAACGAAAAGATATCAAGTTTAAGGTTGGTGACAAAGTGTTTTTGAAAGTTTCTCCATGGAAGAAAATACTTCGATTTGGCCGAAAAGGAAGCTGAGTCCGAGACTCATCGAGCCGTATGAGATCATCAAAAGAATTGGGCCAGTTGCTTATAAGTTGTTGTTGCCACTTGAATTAGAGAAAATTCATAATGTGTTTCACATATCGGTGCTTTGACGATACATATCTGATCCATCTCATGTGATTGCTCCTATTGAGGTTAAAATTCAATCAAATTTTTCGTATAGTGAAGAACCGGTTCAAATTCTGGCTTGTGAGATCAAAGAATTGAGAAACAATAAAATTTCTTTAGTGAAATTGTTGTGGCACAAACACGGACTTGAAGAGGCTATGTGGGAGCCTGAATATGTTATGAGAGAACAATATCTGAACCTATTCACTGGTAAGATTTTCAGGGATAAAAATCCCTAAGGGGGGAGTTGTAACAGCCCAGTTTAGACCCTAGTCAGAATAGTGGTTTTGGGACCACAAATACGAGATCAGAAAAATATTTTTTATATTATTTTTGGTGTTTATAATATGTGATTAAGCATATGTGAATTTTCTGATTAAAAATTTTATTGATTGTGTGCTTAATTTGCAAAAAGGACTTAATCACATAAAATGATGTGTGCTGATTGTTAAAGTGCTTATTTGGCATGGCTTATTAAATGAAAATCCCATAAGTTGATATTAGATGTAACATCCCAAAATTAGAGGTTTGTGATTTTTGCATAATTGCATGTGTTGGGCTTGTATAGTTAGTTATTTGAGGGTGTTTGGGGACTCTATGGAGGCTTCGGTTCGAGTCCAAGCTCTGGAAAAAGTTTGGTTTTTGGCCCTTTAGTGGAAGGGGCTGTTGGAAGCAGGACTTAAGGGAATGTACGTGTGTTTTACTGGCACAAATGAGTTGGTGGCAAGTTAGTGGTGGCGTTACTAAGGAACAAGGGGGAGTAGAGTTCGATCCCCATGGAAACCAATTAAAGACATTTATTTTATGCCTTGGGAGAGGAGGTAGCTGGGTTTGGATCAAATTCTACTAAGGGAGTTGGAGAATTGGCCAAACAATTCAAATGGGTGAAGGAGAGGAATTCTAGGATAAAATAGTGGAGTGGATCAAAGAGTGGGGAGAGTGGGAGAGTTGTGCCATGAGAGGGGACTCAATCTAGTCATTTTCGGTTAGGGAGAATGTTAAGCATTTTGGGTAGTGTGGGTAGCCAGATTCTCATTTTGCTTTCCTGCCATTTTCGGCTCTTGTTTTTCGTCTAGAGCATTTCAGGTTCTTCTCTTTTGGCACATTATTTTCGTCTCTTTGTACACTTTTCTCCCTTCTTTCTTTTTTTCTCAATTGTGTCTTTGCCGAATCTGTTTGTGAATTTACCACTCATGCATCTCTTCTTCAGCCTTTCTTCTATCTTCTTTAAGCCGAATAGCCACACCTCCTTCTATTTGATTTCCCTTTAAGCCAAACATCAAATTGTTTGGAGCTTTGGTTCTTTTTTGCTGTCCGAACTTGGTAAGCCTTTACATCAACTCTCTTTCTTACATCTTCACACTATTCTTCTTTCTCTGACCGAATACAACATCCTCTAGTTATTTTAATATCTTTCTTCTCTCTCTGCAAAGCATAAGCCGAAACACTCTTTCTTGGATGTAGGCCGAATCTATTAGAGTTCAAGCTTACCTTCTTCTCTATTCATTCAGCATTCGGGTATTGAAAAGTGGTTGGTAAGTGTAACTATGGCCGAATAGGGGTGGTTGGCTTCTCTTTATCATTTGAAATTTCTTAGGGCCGAAAGGCCGTTTCTTTTATTTTCTTGGAACAATGTTGCTAATTTGTTCTTTTCAGTAGGGACTCGGTTTCTCAATCAAAGGGTGTGAACCGAATACTCTATCATAACCGAGAGTTGTTGATTCTGGTAAGTAAAGGCAAGGGATGAATCGATTCTAGTAAGTAAAGGCAAGGGATGAAGTATCTTTATATCTTGGTTTATCGAGGGTAGAGACTAACTGATAGTCAACTGTGATTTTAGGTGCTTCGGAAGGCGTTGGGAACCATAATCCGTAACAGGTGTGTAATCTCACACCATTGTTTGTGATAGTATGTCTTTGATCTTGAGATTTGGCCAAAAGGTAATTACAAAAAGTTTGAAAACCTAAGAATCGTAATCACTCGAGCATGCGAGCGCTCGTAGTGATAAACTGAGCCACTAGTGATGGCGGTAGACTTTTGAGAGTGTCACGAACACTCTCCCGAACATGAGGCTGTAATGGGTCTTATTGAGTCGAAACGGGCTAAGTGGGCCCAATGGGGTAACGCGCTCACACGGGCAAAATCGATAAAAAATTGGCCGAATGACCGATCTTGCATCGAAGTCTACGAAACCAGACTAAAAATAATAGAATGGGCCACGACGTGTGTCACCGAATGGGTTTGAAATCGAGTTTAGGCCCAATAACATCAGATTGACCGAAAATGGTAATCGAGTCGCTCGAGGCGATATGAGGCCTTCGAAAAGGCCGTGTCAGGAGTAAATTACCGAAATACCCTTAGAGGGTAAATTACTAAAATACCCTTAAAGGATAAATTACCGAAATACCCTTAGTGGGTGAATTATCGAAATACCCTCGATGGGTAAAATTATCGAAATACCCCTAAAAGGGTAAAAATTACCGTTATACCCTTTTGGTGAAAAAATAACCATTATACCCTTGATTGTGGTTAAGTATCGTGTATGTGATTTTATTTATACTGTTTATACTTGTAATACACTGCATTCATATCATGTTGCATGGGTTGGGTTTGATGATTGGAGAAAGTATCGTTTAAGTGGCACTGCCACATACCGTTTTAGTGGTTCTGCCACATACCGTTCAAGTGGCATCGCCACCTACTGCTTTAGTGGCGCAGCCACATATACCGTGATTAGCAGCTTGACTGTAATATTGGTGAGGATGCGCTGGGTAGGTTGACATGGTCCCCACATGGTGTGATTTGTTGGTACAGGTGGAGAGTTAGTCGGCTGGTAGGATTGGGGTGGGCACATATCCACATACATTGAGATGATTTTGGGGCTTAGGCCCAGCTTGATACCGAATAAGGCTTAGGCCCAAACCGATACTGTATGGGCTCGGCCCGGATAGTGACCGTTATAGGGATTACACACTGAGTTCTTGTAACTCACCCTTTCTTTTAATCTGCATTGTAATCCCAGCGTTAGAGGATTTGGAGTCATGGAGGACTCGGAGGTGACCATACGTCTGATTTGCTTCTTAACGATACTTAGTAAATTTGGATTTAACCTATTTTATATTATTTTTCTAGGTTAAGATTTTGTGTAATAAGGCCATTGGATTTTTTTCCTTTTTAAACTTTCATTTGGTAATTCTGCTAGTTATGAATTTAAAAGATTAAACACTGGTTTTTAAAACAATAACAACCATTTTCAATATATCACATTTCTGCAATTCTTTAAGTCAGACTTCTGCAACAAACAAAGTTTTCGAAGTTAATAACATCTTTATAAGAATACACTTTAAGTAAATATTGTTTTAATAAACAACAAAATTTAGAGTTTCAAAAAGGATACAAAGTTTTTAACGAACACATAGCTTTTAAACAACCTTTTTATGTGACATGCTAGATTCGGCCATAACGTCTAGACCGGGTTTGGGGTGTTACATTTAATGGTATTAGAGCCCGGTTGCAAAACTCGACTGTGGAATGGGTTTGAAAATTTTTCCAAATCTCTTTAAATTGTAGTTTAGAAAAAATGATGGTATTATTGGAAGTATGGCACACCAAGTCTCCGGCACCAAATCCGTAAGTTTCCTGATCTTATACTTTTTTATATGCTATAGCTATTGTACTGAAAAACTACTAAGGATACTAGTAGTATACCGAACTCTTATTTAGGGAAAATGAGATTATATAGACTGAAACTTTAGAAAAATCGATCTGCGAAAATTACTCTTATTACAGTTTTCTTTTTATAAAAGATTTGTTAATAATTACATGAATGATAAGTTGATGAATAAAAATCTTAGACAGATTAATACGTTACACCAATATAATGTAAGAGGTCGCGAAGGGGTACACGTAGCCGTGGAAGAGGCCGAGGTACTAGGGCTAGATCCTCAGCATCAGGACATATGCCTTAAAGGGAGGCCGGCATCACTGGTGACTGAAATGGGGTCTCATGACCGAGCCGGAGGGGATGATGTTTTATCTCAAGCGATGTTATGGGTTTTGGAAAGAGTGGCTGGAGCTTGTACTAGGTCGGTGGCCCGAGGGTCAATTTCTGAGCGGCTCCGGTCAAATGGGGTAGAAATCTTCAGGGGCATCTTTGGTATAGCCCCGAATGTAGCAGAGTATTGGTTAGAGGTAGTAGAGCAAATCATAGATGACCTGGATTGCACAGCAGAATAGAAACTGAAAGGAGCAGTGTTTTTACTGCGGGATGAGGCATATCAATGGTGGCTTACCATGAGGGAAGGCACGCAAGCCGACCGATTAACATGGGATTTCTTTAAAACGGCCTTCCAAGGGAAGTATGTCGGGGAAAGTTATGTGGATGCCCAGAGAATGGAATTTTTTAATCTGGTTTAGGGGAATAAGTCCATTGCGGAATATGAGGCAGAGTTCTTGCGCTTGAGCTGGTACGCTCAGGGCATAGTTGCGACTAAATACGAGCGCTGTGTGCGGTTTGAGTTATGGGTACTGATAGCCTTGCAGAGGGAAAGAGACTTCGCTGCTCTAGTAGCGAAGGCTAAGATTGCTGAGGACGTGAAACGTTCTGAGTGTCAAAACCGTGAGAAGGAAAGGGGCAGGAATAAGAGGGATTTTGGGTCTTTAGGTTCTTCAGGAGGATTTCATAAGAGGCCTAGGTTTGAGGGGCCAGCCAGAGTTGGGATTCCAGTTGCTATTGATCGACCGCAACCATGCTTTGAGTACGGGAGACCACATTTGAGAGAGTGTTGGAGAAGAACTGGCTGGTGTTTCAGATGTGGGTCCAAGAATCATCGATATAGAAACTTTCCTCAGGAGCCTATTCGGGCATAAGCGGATGGGTCGTATATATGTGCAGCAAGGGAGAGGTAGTCAACTGCCACCGAGAAGTTATGGTCCACCCAGAGGGGGAAATGGGTTAGGAAGTGGTCATGTGGGCACCGAGCGAGAGTCTTTGTAATCTGATAAGATAGCTAGGATTGGTTTATGCTGCTCGGCATCGAGAGGATTGAGACACATCTAACATCATAATTGGTACGTTCCTCATTCATGATGTATCATGTATTGCTGTAATTGATATTAGGTCGACGCACTCGTATGTTGCATGTAATTGTATGCGGAACTTTGGGTATACTGATTCAAACTTGCTAATAAAGAAATGTCGGTGATTAGTCCTTTAGGACGATCAGTTGTAGTGAATAAGCTATTTAGAGATGTGCCTCTCGAGGTTCAAGGGGTTTTTTTTCGGCAGATTTGATGGAACTACCGTTTGGCGAGTTTGATCTCATTCTAGGCATGGATTGGTTAGTAAAACACCGTGCAAATTTGGATTGCGCTGCTAAGCGTATGGTATTAAAGACTTTAGAGGATGAGGAGGTGATAAACCGTAATATGAACATATTTTAATCCCACATTTAGCATACTTTTGGATGATTTATCTCTTTAATTAAGGAAATAGGTGCTCTTAATCCTTTAATTTCATGTTTTATTCTCAGAAAAGCACCGGAGGATGAAAAGAACAAGAAACGGGACGAAAACGGAGAAAATGGGCCAAGTACAAATTACACACGGCCTAGGTCCCAAAATACACAACCGTGCCTCTTTAACAGACCCGAACACCTAGCCTCAAATCACACGGGCGTGCTGCACGGGCGTGTCCCTACCGTAGGAAAGAAGAGTTTTATTCGGATTAGGGTATTTAGAGGCAAAAAAAAAAACATTCTAAGAGCCTATATGAAGACCCTAGAGGCCAACCTTTAGGGGGCGTTCATCGAGGCCAAAAAGCCGAGCCGGAGAAGCTTAATATAGGAATTCACTCGAAGAAAGCCAGTTGATTCATCTCAAGAAGCTGGAATTATACTCAAGACTGAGGATCTCTCCTTCAATTCCTTCAGGGGGTTTCAGGTTTTTCTTTATGTTTTGTTTTATATTTTCTTCTGAGATGTATTCTTTTACAATTATGAGCTAAACCTTTAGATACCTGAGGGGGATGAAACCTTAGACGGATCTTGTTATTGTTATCTGAGCTGTATGATAAATACTTGGTTTGTTCTTAACTATGTGCTCCTAATTCTTGTTTTGGTATTTCCAGGACATTGATTCAAGTACTGAAGTGCTTAGGTGGTGGAGCAAAAGTCCCTGCCTAAGAGTAGATCTAGCATAGTTAAGCGGAGTTGAACGCAACCCTAGAAATAGGATGACGTAAATCTACTAGATTAGGGTCAAACCCAATATGGGAGTCCATAGATCGAGTTAATGCAATTCTAGGGGTTTTAATTAGAAAGAAATTTCAATTAATCAACCTAGGGTTAGACGTTAGTAGCCTCGAAAGAGGTATTAATATAAATTAGGGAATCCTACGGATCAAGTCAAGTGAATAAATCATCTGGTTCAGAGTTAGATAACAAGTGAAATCTAGGTGGATTCTTCCTCGGATATTGTCTAAATGAATCGGTCTTCCCTCAAGTATTTCCCTAATTTCTTCTTTGTCTTAGCATCTTTAGCTTAGTTGTTAGTCAATTTTAGATTAGATATAAATTCCCTTAATTCTTAGGCTAAATAATAGAAAGAAAGTTAGTATTAGTACTTTTGGTTCTTTTGGGTTTGACAATCCGGTCTTGCCACTAAACTATACTACTGTTCGAGAGATACGCTTGCCTCCATCATTGTCATAGTTAGTTTCCAGATTCGATCATTCTTTTTATAAATTTTTAAGACTTTGACACAAGATCAAGTTTTTAGCGCCATTGCCGGGGAACTAAAATATTAAGAACACTCAATTTTTATTACTTTAGCCATTTTTTATTTTTGCAATTAAGCTTTATTTTTACTTTTCTAAATTTATTTTTCTTTTTTCTTTTATCCTAGTAGGTACCTCTAGTTTTTGACTAGAAGGAACTCGAAGGGACCCCTGATTTACAACAGTGATATTGAAGGTATCGTACGCAGAAATCGTAAAGTAAGGTAAGGCTTAAATTTCATACAAGAAGAGCAAGAAGACAAAACCAGTACTACCGAAGTAATGGATGAGAATAATCTGCCACCTCAGGATGTGGCCGATCATCATGCTCCTCGAACTATGTATGATTACGCTAAACCTAATTTAACAGGAGTTGAATCGAGTATTGTTAGGCCTGCTATAGCCGTTAATAATTTTGAACTGAAACCTAACACTATACAAATGATTCAACAATTTGTTCAATTTGATGGTTTGCAGGACGAAGACTCGAATACTCATTTAGCAAATTTTCTAGAATTTTGTGATACCTTCAACATAAATGGCATTTTTGATGATGGCATCCGTATTCGGTTATTTCCCTTTTCTTTGAGAAATAAAGCCAAACAGTGGTTCCATTCTCTTTCGCGAGGATCAATCACTACATGGGACCAAATGACCGAAAATTTTTACTAAAATATTTTCCACCGGCCAAAACGGCCAAAACATTATACGATGCATGGGAGAGATACAAGGATTTGTTGAGAAGGTGCCCATACCATGGTTTACCCTTGTGGCTACAGGTCCAAACTTTTTACAACGGTGTGAACCCCTCAACCCGGCAGTTGATTGATTGATTCAACGGCAAAACCTGAATAACCAAAGTCCTAAAGCGGCCTATGAGTTTATAGAAGAGATGTCACTCAACAACTATCAGTGGCAAGTCACAAGGACAAGGCCAACTCAAGTAGTTGGAGTTTTCAACCTCGACACGGTCACCATGCTATCAAATCAGGTATAGATGATAAATAAAAAGATTGATGGTTTGTATAGTTCCTCACAGGTACAACCAATAATGCAATGTGACTCGAATCTAGGAGGCGTGGAGATTCCTGAGTACCCACCCTATAATCCGAGCATGGAAAACGAACATATGAACTATATGGATAACAATTTCAGAACTCAAAATAACCCTTATAATAATACTTATAATCCAGGTTGGAGGAACCACCCTAATTTCTCGTGGGGTGGTCAAGGAAATTAGAGACAACAACCCCCTCCAAACTTCCAACAACAGCCCTACCCACAGGAAAAGAAGCCAAACCTTGAGGAGATGCTGACAAAATTCATAGCGATGTCTGAAACTCATTTTCAAAACACCGAGACAACACTTAAAAATCAAAAAGCATCGATTAAAGGAATCGAGAACTAGTTAGGGCAACTCACTAAGCTGATCTCTGAATGACCAGTAGGTAGCTTGGCAAGTAACACTGAGACTAATCCAAAGGAGCAAATTCAAGCTATAACAGCTCATGACAGTGAAGGATTAGTAGAATTTGAATATGAGCCAAGGCAAGAACCTGTGATAAGTGAAGGTAAGGTTGAGGTAAGCCAAGAAAAGCCAAAACCAGTAATTAAAGAATACCAACCTCGTATACCTTACCCCAATGCGATGAAGAAAGACGATATGGATGAATAGTTCAGTAAGTTTCTTAAACTTTTAAAGAAATTACATATTAACTTACCGTTTCTTGAAGCTCTTTCGAAGATGCCAGATTTAAGGAAATTTTTAAAAGAGCTCTTAACAAACAAGCGAAAGTTAGACGAGGAGTCGCATATGGAATTAAATGCAGTATGCTCAGCAATGTTACAGAGCAGACTACCATGAAAATTAAAAGATCCAGGGAGTTTTACAATTCCATGTTTAATTGGTAGCTTATCTATTGATAATGCTTTAGCTGATTTAGGGGCAGGCATCAATGTTATGCCATCTAAAATGTGTAAACAACTAGGTCTAGGGAAACACAAATAGACTAGGATGAATATTCAATTAGCTGATAAGACCATTCGAATTCCTAGGGGTATAATTGAAGGTGTACTAGTGAAAGTTGACAAATTCATATTCCCAGTAGACTTTGTTGTTTTAGACATGGATGAAGACAATACTATCCTCTTAATTTTAGGAAGACCCTTTCTAGCAACTGCCAGATCTAAAGTTGATGTTAGTATAGTGAACTTATACTTCGTGTTGGTGACGAATCAATCAGTCTTCAAGCTCTCGACTTAGCTAGGAAATCGAGTGATAAAGGTGAGGTCGTAAATTCTATTGATAATCATTTGATTAAACTTTCTTTTGAAGATACACCACGGAACTACACCACTGAGCCAAATCCTATACCTCATACCAACAAGGGAATATCTTATGAGGAACGACGACTTCAGATCGATGAGCTAGATGAGTGGAAGACACACTTCAAGGAGAAATCAAAGCCAAACAAAGTGAAACCGAAGGAATCCCCAGACGAACTCAAAGGAACATCAAACCACTTCAAAATAGGTGATCAAGTACTGTTAGATAAACTAGACCCGTGAATCACCATGTCAAACCCGAAGACAAACAAAGAGATCCCCTTTACGATACTTAATATTTTCCCTTACGGAATAGCTGAGGCAAGTAATTCGACATTTAGTACTTTTAAAATAAACTCTACTCGACTCAAACTATATAATGATAGCATGAGAAATGATTTTTCACTCCTCAAACTACCGTAAATGTACAAATGAGAGGTAAGTCTAGCTTAAGACTTTAAACAAGCGCTTCTCGGGAGGCAACCTGAGCACTAACCCCATTTATTTTTATTCTCTTTCTTTTAGCACCTAACTACAAACTAACCAAGTTAATAAAGCACAGATTTTCGCACCACATAGCCTTACACACGGCCGTGGCGGTGGCCGTGTGGATACTACGAACGTTAGAACTGGCATGGCAGAGATAGTACGAGACAGGACGAGAAAAATATCTTCAAGTCACGGGCTCAAACTAACACCACGGCCATGCGACACAGCTGTGGCTGACACTGTTGAACCAGCACGGGCATGGCAACCTAAATACTAGGCATGGGAGAAATGATTGAACCACCACACAGTCGCGCGATACGGCCGTGGGACACAACACGCCTATGATACACAGGCGTGGGGACGTACCAGAGCTAAAAATCTTTATTTAAAACACCCCTCTCCGCTTCTCAACCACTCCCTATTCACTCTTCACTCCCCTCCCTTTTCACTTTCCTCCTTCTTCATTCTCCAAAACTCTTAATCTACACTTCAAAAATGTCAAGGAAACAGAAAGATCCTAGTCCAGTCTCCCTATGCGAGACTGATCTACATAAGTTCATGCTGGTCGTTTCATTAACTCGACAGGAAAATGACCTTTGAGTCCATTTAATCTTTGTTTTACTTTTCTTTTCTCCTTTATTTTCCTTTTCTTTATTTTTCTTATACTAAATTTTGTTTATTTTGTTTTAGTTTCTTGGTTCTAGGTTCTAAAGGTTGCTAGGGAATCACCACACCACGGCCTTAGAAACCACCAACCTCGCGAACCATCTACCAATAAGGACTTTTCAGTCCATTAATCTTTTCTTTTAGTCTTATTTTACTTCTTATATTCTTTCTTGTTATCTTTATTTACTTTAATTATATAATTAGTATAATTTAAATTAGTATTATTATTTCTTGGCTAACTCTTCACGAGGTTCCCAATTTCTTTATCTAGCACATGAATTAGAGGCGCCCCCTCCAACTTATCTTTTACCTCCAAATCAAGTTTCCACACTTCCAACTCAAGGAATCCATCCAAAAATTTAGGAAGTTTCACCTCTCCCCTTTCTTTTGATTCTCTTCTTATATGATCATTATCCATCTTTGTACATTGAGGGCAATGTACATCTTAAGTGTGGAGGGGGTGAAAGTTTATTTGAAAAAGTGCCTAACTTTTTTCATGATTCTTAAATCCCTGAATTATGGCTTGTTTTTAAGTAATTTTCTCATATCACTAATTAGAATGAAATTCCTGTTGATTCATGATTTTTACTGATATGGTTTAGATTAAGTCATTGATAATTGTGCAATGATGATTTAAACTTTAGGAGACTAGAGAATCAAGCATGATGAGTCTATTTTCAAAAATTAAAATTTCGTTAGGTTGTCTAGCTGCATCTAATTATTACCTTGAAGTTTCAAATTTACAAGGTTGTCATCAAAAACCCATAATTTTTTGTGAGATTTTGAGCCTTTTAGAGCATATATTCTTTTCATGCTCACTTTATTAATTATGAGTGTGTCAACATTGATTTGTTATTCTAGAACTTGCCTCGATTATACATGTCAAGACCACATCATTGATTTGATATGCAGAGATGATAAAGGCACTTTGGATTTAACCCACTTACTCCACTAAAAGCCTACCTTCATAATTAACCCCTAGTTAACCCCTTTGATCCTAACAACCCTTTTATTTACTCACCCACTAATATTAACCCAAAACCCATCTTGTATTTGTTATCACCATTTCTTTTGACTACCCTTTTTTCGAGACTTGATTTGATCATTGCCTAATTATTTCAAGAGTTGAATTCTTCATATATTATGTATTTACTTGATTTGTTCTTAAAAAATTAATAATAATAAAAAATTGAAGTATATTCATTATTAGTTCGTGATTAAGTAAGCTTATACATTTAAATTCAACATCTTAAAGAAAAAGCTCGTATTATTAGTATTATAAGTTTTAATTGATGTAATTATTCAGGATTAGTTCATTTTTCTAGTTAGGTAATTTTTCAATTCAATCTCAATTCTAACCCTTCTAATTCAGACTTTATCCACACCTTTAACCAAGCCCCATTACAACCCTTAAAAGACCTTTTGATTTGTGTATCATCTTATTTTACAATGGTGGAGATTTGATTTTCAGGCAAGCTTATGGGATAACTTTTCATGTTCGACTTTTGAGTGCTTAAATTTTGAACCTTAAACACATTGAGTGATTTGAGTGAATCAGAGTGATGATGTCAACTCTTGTCGATTTTGAATTAAAGGTGATTATTTAGGTGAGGAAACACCTATCTTTTCGTCTACTGAAACCATGAATTTGATTGTTTGAATTTCTAGGACCCTTCTACTTAAATTATCCATGTATAAATTATCTTTGAATTATGATGAGACATTATCAATGAATATTGTGAATTGAGGAAGTTCGTTTTAATTGTGAGTTGAGAATTTTACTTGAGACAAGCAAAAGCTTAAGTGTGGGGTATTTGATAAACCATAATATGAACATATTTTAATCGCACATTTAGCATACTTTTGGATGATTTATCTTTTTAATTATGAAAATAGGTGCTCTTAATCCTTTAATTTTGTATTTTATTCTCAGGAAAGCACCAGAGGATGAAAAGAACAAGAAACGGGCCGAAAATGGAGAAAATGGGCCAAATACAAATTGCACACGATCTGGGTCCTGAAATATATGACCGTGCCTCTTTAATAGACCCGAACACGACCTGGCCTCGAATCACATGGGCGTCCTACACGGGCGTGTCCCTGCCATAGGAAAGAAGAGTTTCATTCGGATTAGGGTACTTAGAGGCAAAGAAAGACATTCCAAGAGCCTATATAAAGACCTTAGAGGCTAAGTTTTAGGTGGCACTCAGCGAGGCCAAATAGCCGAGCCGGAGAAGCAGAATATAGGGATTCACTCAAAAAAAGCCCGTTGATTCATCTTAAGAATTCGGAATCATACTCAAGACTGAGGATCTCTCCTTCAATTCCTTCAGGGGGTTTTAGGGTTTTCTTTATGTTTTGTTTTATATTTTCTTTTGAGATGTATTCCTCTACAGTTATGAACTAAGCCCTCAGATACCTGAGGGGGATGAAACCTAAGATGGATCTTGTTATTGTTATCTATGCTGTATGATAAACACTTAATTTGTTCTTAACTATGTGTTCCTAATTCTTGTTTTGGTATTTTTTGGATATTGATTCAAGTACTAATGTGCTTAGGTGGTGGAGCAAAAGTCCTACCTAAGAGTAGATCTAGCATAGTTAAGCGGAGTTGAAAGCAACCCTAGAAATAGGATGACGTAAACCTGCCGGATTAGGGTCAAACCTAATATGAGAGTCCATAGATCGAGTTACTGCAATTCTAGGGGTTTTAATTAGAAAGAAATTTCAATTAATCAACTTATGGTTAGATGTTAGTAACCTCGAAAGAGGTATTAATATAAATTAGGGAATCCTACGGATCAAGTCAAGTGAATAAATCGTCTGGTTCAGAGTTAGATAACAAGTGAAATCTAGGTGGATTCTTCCTCGGGTATTGTCTAAATCAATCGGTTTTCCTTCAAGTATTTCCCCAATTTCTTTTTTGTCTTAGCATCTTTAGCTTAGTAGTTAGTCAATTTTAGATTAGATAAAAATTCCCTTAATTCTTAAGCTAAATAATAGAAAGAAAGTTAGTATTATTACTTTTGGTTCCTTTGGGTTTGACAATCCGGTCTTCCACTAAACTATACTACTGTTCGATAGGTACGCTTTCCTCCATCGTTGTCATAGTTAGTTTCCAGGTTCGATCATTTTTTTTATAAATTTTTAAGAATCTAAAACACGATCAGGAGGTGATCGTGATAGGGGAGTGGAGGAACTATTTGTCCAGTGTAATCTCAGCGTTAAGGGCCGAGAAGCTGGTTTACAAAGGTTGCAAGGCGTTCTTTGCTTATGTCAGCACATCTGTCATTAATGAACCGTCTGTTGAGAATGTCAAAACTGTAAAGGAGTTCCTGGATGTATTTCTTGAAGAGCTTCCGGGATTGCCTCCAAACTACGAGGTTAAATTCAGCATTGAGCTTTTACCGAGTACGGCTTCGGTGTCCATCGCCCCTTATAGGATGGCATCGAAGGAGCTGATGGAATTAAAGGCTCATATCCAAGAGCTTTTGGATTGAGGATTTATCAGACCGAGTGTGTCTCTGTGGGGAGCACTGGTATTGTTCGTGAAGAAGAAGGATGGGTCAATGTACATGTGTATTGACTACCGTCAGTTAAACAAGCTAACGATTAAGAACAAGTATCTACTACCAAGGATAGAGGATCTCTTTGATCAGCTACGAGAAGCTTCAATTTTCTCCAAAATAGATCTAAGGTCAGGGTATCATTAGTTAAGGGTTAAGGAGGCGGATGTGCTCAAGACAACATCCAGGACTCGTTATGGACACTATGAGTTTCTGGTCATGCCGTTTGGGTTAACAAATACACCAGCTACTTTCATGGATATGATGAACCGGGACTTCCAACCCTACCTAGACCGGTTGTGGTGGTATTCATAGATGATATTATGGTGTATTCAAGAACTGAGGAGGAGCATGATTTACATCTCCGGGTTGTTTTGCAGATATTGAGGGAAAAACAACTCTATGCCAAATTCAACAAGTGCGAGTTTTGGCTGCTAGAGGTGACATTTTTGGGGCATGTCGTGTCTGCCGAGGGGATTAGGGTTGATCCTAAAAAAGTTGAGGTCATATTGGATTGGAAGCCACTGAAGTCAGTATCAGAGATCTGAAGTTTTTTGGGTCTGGCTGGGTACTACAGATGATTTGTTGAGGGGTTTTCATTGATTGCGGCACCCCTAACTAAGTTACTGCGTAAGGGGGTATCATTTGTTTGGAAGGATAAACAGCAGGAGAGTTTTGTGAAGTAAAAAAAGATTCTGATTGAAGCTCTGGTATTAATACAGCCAGAGGATGGAAAAGAATTCGTTGTCTATTATGATGCGTCGCACACGGGTTTGGGTTGTATGCTGATGCAGGAGGGAAAAGTGGTGGCGTATGCATCTCGTCAGCTTAGGCCACACGAGATGAACTACCCTACTCATCACTTGGAATTAGTCGCGGTGGTGTTCGCACTAAAGATGTGGAGACATTATTTGTATGGTGAAAAGTCAATCATCTACACCAACCATAAGAGTCTTAAGTATCTCCTTACCCAAAAGGAGTTGAATCTTAGGCAACGAAGATGGATAGAGTTACTGAAGGATTATGATTACTCAATTGTGTATCATCCAGGAAAAGCCAACATGATAGCAGATGTACTGAGTCGTAAGGTGGTATCTGATCTAAGAGCAATGTTTGCTCATCTCAGCCTATTTGAGGATGGAAGTTTGTTAGCAGAACTGTATATGAAACCAACTTGGATTGGCCAGATTAAAGAGAAATAGATGTTGGAGATGGGAGAGATTGGAGATTTTGAGCTAAATAGTTAGGGAGTATTATGCTTCCGTGGAAGAGTTTGTGTACCGAAGGACTCCGAGTTAAGGCAATCAATTCTGTGGAAGGCGCATAGTAGCCCATACGCTAAGCATCCCAGTGGAAACAAGTTATACCGAGATCTACGTGAACTGTACTGGTTGCCAGGACTTAAGTGTGAGGTTACCGACTTCGTAAGTAAGTGTTTGGCTTGCTAACAAGTGAAGGCTGAGCATCAACTACCTTCTAGATTACTGCAGCTAGTGAAAATTCCACTCTGGAAGTAGGAGATGGTAACCATGGACTTTGTTAGTGGGCTACCCCTGACGCCTACTAAGAAAGACTAGGTATGGGTAATTGTTGATCGGTTGACTAAGTCCGCCCACTTCATACCAGTTTGCACTGATTACTTGTTGCTGAAATTAGCAAAGTTGTATGTGGCAGAGATTGTAAGGTTACATGGGTGCCAGTGTCTATCATTTCAGATAGAGATCCTAGATTCACATCTCGGTTCTGGAGAGTGTTACATGAAGCTCTGGGTGTAAGGTTAGATTTTAGCACAGCATTCCATCCGCAGACTGATGTTCAGTCAGAGAGGGTAGTACAGATTCTAGAAGATATGTTAAGAAGCTATGTGATTGATTTCAAAGGTAGTTGGGAGGACTATTTACCGTCGGCAGAATTTGCTTACAACAGTAGCTACCAATGCAGCATTCAGATGGCACCATACGAGGAATTATATTGGCGTAGGTGTCGTACCCCTACTTGCTGGACAGAATTGGGTGAGCGGCGACTGTTGGGTCCAGAGCTAATTTCGAAAACTGAAGAGAAGGTGAAGTTGATAAGGGCTTGGTTAAAAGAAGCTTCTGATAAGTAGAAGTCATATGCAGATCTAAAGCGTAAAGAAATCGAGTACTCGGTGGGAGATTTTGTCTTCTTGAAAGTTTCGCCCTGGAAGAAGATTTTAAGGTTTGGGCGAAAGGGCAAGCTAAGCCCCAGATTCATCGGTCCTTACCGGGTATTAAAACGTGTTGGACCAGTCGCCTATCAGCTTGAGCTGCCTCCTGAGTTAAACTGGATACATAATGTATTCTACGTCTCTATGCTGAGGCGCTACCGTTCGGATCCTTCTCATATAGTGCCAGTGGAAGAAATTGAGGTAAGATCTAATCTGACATTTAAGAGGAACCGGTGCAGATTTTGGACCGTGATGTTAAGGTACTGAGAAGAAAATCTGTTCCAATAGTAAAGGTACTATGGCGTAATCATGGTTCAGAGGAAGCCACGTGGGAGCCTGAGGAGGCAATGCGACATCAATACCCTCATCTCCTCTAATCAGGTAAATTTCGCGGCTGAAATTTCTTTAAGGAGGTAGAATTGTAACATCCCAAAAATTAGGGGTTTATGATTTTTGCATAATTGTATGTGTTGGGCTTGTATAGTTAGTTATTTGAGGGTGTTTGGGGACTCTAGGGAGGTCTGGGTTTTAGTCCAAGCTCTGGAAAAATTTTGGTTTTTGGCCTTTTAATGGAATGGGCTGTTGAAAGCAGGATTTAAGGGAATGTGAGTGTGTTTTACTGACACAAATGAGCTGGTGGCAAGTTGGTGGCGGCGTCACTAGGGAACAAGGGGGAGTAGAGTTCGATCCCCTTGGCAAGCAATTAAAGGCATTTATTTTATGCCTTGGGAGAGGAGGTAGCTGAGTTTGGATCAAATTCTACTAAGGGAGTTGAAGAATTGGTCAAACAATTCAAATAGGTGAAGGAGAGGAATTCTAGGAGAAAATAGTGGAGTGGATCAAGGAGTGGGGAGTGTGGGAGTGTTGTGCCATGAGAGGGGACTCAATCTAGTCATTTTCAGCTAGGGGGAATGTTAAGCATTTTGGGTAGTGTGGGTAGCCGAATTCTCATTTTGCTTTCCTCCCATTTTTGGCTCTTGTTTTCGTCTAGAACATTTCAATCTCTTCTCTTTTGGCATACTATTTTCTTATCTTTGTGCACTTTTCTCCCTTCTTTCTTTTTTTCTCAATTGTGTCTTTATCAAATCTGTTTGTGAATTGACCACTCGTGCATCTCTTCTTCAACCTTTCTTCTCTTTTCTTTAAGACGAATAGCCACACTCCTTCTATTTGATTTCCCTTTAAGCGGAATATCAAATCGTTTGGAGCTTTCATTCTCTTTTGTTGGCTAAACTTGGTAAGCCTTTACATCAACTCTATTTCTTACCTCTTCACACTATTCTTCTTTCTCTGACCGAATACAACATTCTCTCGTTCTCTTAATATCTTTCTTCTCTCTTTGCAAAGCATAAGCCGAAACACTCTTTCTTGGATGTAGGCCGAATCTATTAGAGTTCAAGCTTACCTTCTTCTATGTTCATTCAGCATTTGGGTATTGGAAAGTGGTTGGTAAGTGTAGCTATGGCCGAATAGGGGTGGTTGGCTTCTCTTTATCATTTGAAATTTCTTAGGGTCGAAGGGCCATTTCTTTTGTTGTCTTGGAACAACGTTGCTAATTTGTTCTTTTCAATATGGACTCAGTTTCTTAATAAAAGGGTGTGAACCGAATACTCTATCATAACCAGGAATTATCGATTCTGGTAAGTAAAGGCAAGGGATGAAGTATCTTTATATCTTGGTTGATCGAGGGTAGAGACTAACTAATAGTCAACCGTGATCTCAGGTGCTTCAGAAGGTGTTGGGAATCGTAATCTGTAACAAGTGTGTAATCTCACACCATTGTTTGTGATAGTATGTGCTGTACTGAGATTTGGCCAAAAGGCCAAATTACCGAAAAGCCAGAAATTGGCAATCGTAATCACTCAATCATTCAAGCACTTGTAGTGATAAACCGAGCCACTAGTGATGGTGGTAGACCGTTGAAAGTGTCACGAACACTCTCATGAACATGAGGCTATAATGGGCCTTATTGAGCCGAAACGGGCTAAGTGGGCCCAATGGGATAACGAGCCCACATGGGCAAAACCGATGGAAAATTGATCAATGATGATGATGATCGCAAAGTCTGCAGAATCGAGACCGAAACGAGAATAGGCCACACGAGCGTGTGGGCCTGAATAGGCTAAAATTGGGTTTTAGGCCCAATAGCACTGTATTCACCGAAAATGGTAACCGAGTCACTCGATGCTACATTAGGCCTTCGGAAAGGCCATTGCAGGAGTAAATTATCAAAATACCCTTAGAGAGTAAATTACCAAAATACCCTTAGAGGGTAAATTATCGAAATACCCTTAGTGGGTGAATTACCGAAATACCCTCGATGGGTAAAATTACCGAAATACCCCCAAGGGGGTGAAAATTACCGTTATACCCTTAGGTGACAAAATGATCATTATACCCTTGATTGTGGTTAAATATCATGTATGTGATTTTATTTATACTGTTTATACTTGTAATACACTGCATTCATGTCATGTTGTATGGGTTGGGTTTGATGATTAGAGGAAGTATCGTTTAAGTGGCTCTGCCACATATCGTTTTAGTGGCTCTACCACATACCGTTCGAGTGGCATCGCCACCTACTATTTTAGTGGCTTAGCCACATATACTGTGATTAGCATCTTGACTGCAATATTGGTGAGGATTGGCTGGGTGGGTTGGCATGGTCACCACATGGTACAATTGGTTGGTATGAGTGGAGAGTTAGTCGGCTGGTAAGATTGGGGTGGGCACATATCCACATACATTGAGATGATTTTAGGGCTTAGGCCCACTTGATACCGAATAGGGCTTAGGCCCAAACCGATACCATATGGGCTCAGGCCCAGATAGTGACCAGTTATAGGGATTACAC